>RYZW01000098.1:0-168662 GCA_004367215.1 Colletotrichum trifolii | reverse complement strand
TATATAGTAAGCTAATTACTATACTTTAACTAAAGCCTTTGAGATAACTACTATATTAAAACTAAATAAATAATATAATATTTTAATAAGATAAAAAACCTCTACTTTAAGTTTAAATATAAGGCTAATAATTTATTTAATAGTCTTATTATTATTATAGATATTAGTTTTATAGATAATAGTAATAATTAAAAAAGCTTTTTAATATATATTATATATCTCTTTAGAAACCTAATAGTATAGTAAACTAATAAATAAAATACTATTACTACTTTAACTATTAAAGTAGAACTTTTAATATTATTTTAAGCTATTCGAGAAATTATTTTTACTAGTTACTTTATTACTATATTTCAAGTAGACCTCTTAATAAATATATTTAATAAAAATAAAATATATAAGCCTTACCTAACTATCTAAATCTAATATAATAACTAGTAAATAATATACCTAATAATAGCTAAAATAGTTTAACTATATATAAAATTAAAATATATAAATATCTATAATTACTAGTTATATTAAGAAACCTAGTAAAGGTATTTTAAGATTAAATATATATTTTTAGGAGACCTTATAGCTAATAGTTTTACGAAGTTTCTCTAAAATTACTAGTTTAGTATTTTTATTATTTAAATTAATATAATAGACTAGTTAAGATACCTAGAATTATAATAAGAAGAGGAATTTCGAGATATTAGGAGTATTAGAAACTTAATATCTAAAATACCCCCCTAATAAATAAAAAATACTTAAACTATTTATAAATAATATTATTTTTCTTATTATAAGAATAGAAGTTTAATAAAAATAATAAGGTTATTTAGAAAGCTTCTTATAAAATATAAATAGAGTATTAATAGTATTATTTAAAAGGCTAGCCTATAGGTAAAACCCTTAAGGCTAGAAAGGCATATCAAGAATAATATATTTAAGTAGTAGAGTTTTTGCCAGAACAACTCTCAGCCGCGGCGCCGTCTCCACAGGCCTCGCCCCACTTTAACCGGACGAAATAGGACTACGCGCATTACGCTTAGCCACGTTTAGTTACACACAATACACCAGATTTTGCCCCCTAATTACGTGCAACAGCTAGGTACCCATAGATACCCATGGGTAATACTTTGGGTACCCATAGCCTCATAGACCATTTGGGTCAGACCCATGGGTAAAGCTTTTACCCAACCCATCATCTGGGTAACCCGTGGGTACCCATGGGGTGGGTAATTACAAGCCTATTCCGAACCACAAACGTCAACACTGTGGTTGCTCTGCCCTCATGGTGCGCATATCAGGCTTTCCGATTTCAGGCAGGTGATGACATCGGTGGGTGATTCGAAGCGCTGGGCGTTATCGGCAGACCTCTTCCCTCGTCGTCGCAGATAGCCAGCAACTTCTCGAGTTCTTCCTTTGGGGTTTTTATCGCACTGATGCGAGACTTTACCCTTCTTCACGATCTCTGGCCCAAAATGAAGGAGATTTACCACAACTTGTCGGACCATGATTTAGCAGAAGACGTCTCTGAAGAGGTTGTGACGCTTCGCCGCTGCCTGACTTTCGACGATTTAGCTGACAGCTGATAATTGGCTTTCCAGACACCATGGATCACCCAAAGATCACCGACCAGTAAAAGTGGATGGGGATTTGGCGCCAAAGTCCTCACGGCAATCAACGTCGTTCTGTTTGTCTGCTCATGCGGGGCGCTGTTCATGTCGTGGAAATGGCTGAATGACCCCGTTCACCTGATGAAGCGCGTGTCGCCATACAGTAACATCGCCAGCTCCCTCACGACGGCTTCGGCCCAATACTGATCAATCCCCGTGTAGGTCCGATTCTCGATGACGTACCAATCAGGCTCGAAACGATCGAAGTCAAAGGGACCCTCTTCAACGATTACTCTCCGTCCCGCATCTGGCGCCAACCGCCGAGCGACGAGGTCGACAAAGCGTGGGAGGATGTCGCGCGCATCGAGTACTTTGGCGTCAGCGGCGACGCACTGAGAAAAATGGGCAAAGACCCCAAGATCTCCGTGTCTATACCCGAAGACTGGGGCGTCGGCCCCGACAGGTATCTGGTAGAGATTGATATGCAGCATCAGCTGCACTGTCTCAACGCGATACGGCAGTATGCGAACTGGGACTACTACTATGCACACTCGTACAGGAATATGTAGGCATTGATCCGTCCTCAACGATCAAGACACCAAGCTGACTCGTTCTAGATCGATGGCCCCGAAGAGGCATCAAGCCCACCTCTCGCACTGCCTCGACATACTTCTGCAAGCCATTACGTGCAACCCGAGCTTGGACTTGATATCTCATAACTGGATGAAAACCCAGGAGAACCCATACCCTGATTTCAACATCAAGCGGCAGTGCGTGGCTCATGACCCCATACTGGAGTGGCAGCATAAAAACGGCATCTCGGAACAAATCTTGAAGTTTAAGAACCTTCCTCGGCCTGAAAACTTCCCAGAAGTTGAGCCGGAGCCTTCGATCCTTTTGATCGGCGAGGATCTGGGACATCACCTGTAGGGTGGAGGGTTTGTAGAAAAGAAAGTAAAAACCATCATCACTGCACATTCGAGGGCGAACTCACATTCCAGGCCTTTTCTCTACATTCCATGTTTGCAAACTTGATATTGTATCAGTGTCATTTTGGGTGTGATGTACAAACAGCTCAGTCCCAAACGCCCAAAGCACGACAAAGAAAATCATCATTATATCAGCCACGACCCATCAGTATGCGATGGGATGAGAATGGTCGTTCTCCTCATGTCCCGGCAAGGAATGCTTCACTTCAACCAAGCCGCGCTTGTTGGCGTGCTTCTTAAAGTTGAAAGTCGCGTGGTAAGGGTCCAGCTTGCCGTTGCATGTGCACACAAGCTTCGTGTCCTCTGCCAGGCAGGGCTTCTTACTACCTCCCTTCTTCTTATCGCCGTGGTTGTTCATCGGCTTGTACGTCTTGTCGATCTGGAGCCTGTGGATCAACGAATGGTGCAACGTCGCCTCCTCTGGGATGTCGCGTCTGTCGCCGCCGTTGACGGGCCACTTTTGCCAAACCCAGCCTTGAGGCTTGAGTTCCCACCTCGCGATGAAGGGGCAGTTTTCTATGACGGTCAGCCGGCGTCAACAGTCACACACTCTGAGCTAAAAAACTTACCCAAGAACCTCCAGAACAAAACGCCGTACCAGGGCGTGCCGAAACCGAACCGCAGGGGGTCGTGGACCGACCCCATGAGCGCCATCTCCCTGTGGTGCTCGCACCGGTGCTTGAAGTGGTCGACCTTGTCCTTGCGCCACTTGAGCAGGGTGTACGGCTTCTTCTCCTTGTCGTGCCAGCCCTTCTCCGCGAGGTTGCCGCTGATCTCCTCGAGCTCCTTGATCATCCACGCCAGCGGTATGTCGCTGAGCTGACACGGCGCGCAGTCCCTCTTGTGGCCGTGCGAGTCGACGGCGTCGTGCTTGCACAACTTGCACGTCGCCTTGCCGGCGTGGTGGTCGTGGTCGTGGGCAACCTCTTTCTCGCGCCTCCACAACCACGCCTTGAGCCGCGCGAAAACCCCGACGTCTTCGCCCGTCGGCAACCTGTCGTGGACGGGGTCCCAGCCGCCGCCGATGTCGCCGTGGTTGCCGGGGAACCAGACCTCCTTGATGTCCTCGGCGCCGTGCTCGTCCTTGGTCCGCCACCTGTCCTGCTCAAACAGCGCGGGCTTGAACTTGACGCGCCGCTCGTCGACGGCGACGGCGTGGCGGATGTGGTGCGCCGTGCCCTGCACCGACGGCAGGTTCGACAGCGTGGACGTCTTGCCCTCGATGACGGCGACCGAGTTGACGCAGTCCCAGAGGCCGAGGAAGAAGACCTTGATGTTGACCTGCTTGCCGCAGTCGGCGGCCTGCTTCCAGCAGAACGTGTCGCTAAAGGCCTCGAGCTCGCCCGTGGCCCTTTGGCTAAAGTCCTCGTCGGCCTCGAGCGTCTCCGGGTGCTCGCACTGCCTGTCCTCCATGACCTTGAGCTCGCCCGCCATGTGCCGCTGGTAGAGGCGGTAGGCGAACGGGACCATTTCCTCGTTGCCTCGGCAGAGCAGGCCGACGGCGTGCACCATGCGGGAGAGGAACTTGGCCGTGTAGGCGCCGCGGCTGAACCCAAAGATGTAGATCTTGTCACCCTGTGAGATGTTAGTACGAGAGGTGTGGTGCACAGCCGTGTGATGCTTACCTTTTCATAGTAGCGCATCAGAAATCGGTATCCAGCGACGACGTGGGAGTCAAAGGTGGTTCCGAACCCTTGGTCGATTGCTCTGGTAACTTTGCTCTTGATCTCACCCAACTTGCTCTTTTGGATGGACGTCTCATTGACGTCGTAGGTGCCGATTCCGGCTTCGGTCTGTTAGTCTGAGATGGCTGCTGGCTTGGGAAAACACCTACTCTGGTAGTAGTGGTACTGGTGCTCGTCGTTGCGGTCCAGCATGCTCAACAGCTTGACGACGTTGGTGTCCTTTTCCTTGCCGGAGAACTCATTACCGGTGCCATCGAAGCACAGGACCAGGCTTCTGGGCTTCTTGAGTGGCCGGCGCTCTTGAGAGTCCTGGGGCATGTGGAATTGGTCAAAGACGACGTCCATGTCAGGACTGCCGAGCGACGACGGGGCAGTGTCCACTGAGTGATTGCTCATGATGGCGGTCAATCGTGATGTTGGTATTCTGTGTTGGTCCTCTTGCAAGCCCAGTCTGGCTTCTTGCAGCTCGCAAATCGGCTTCACTCTTATACTAAAGTTGTCGACGCACGTTACCTCCTATCCTGCTTGCTTCTGCTTTCAATACCTTGCTAGCATTACATTCACAACGTCGCCGAGGTTGCCGCACATGCCGATATCAGAAGCAAAAATGCGAACGGACATTGTCGTCTCTGCTCCAATCACGACCCAAGAGTCCAATACATGCCATTGAAAACGAAGTGCTCGCCCCGCCGTTGTTTGAGACGCCGGCAGGCTCGAGGCATTTGAGCTCAGCTAGCAGACGCCACATGGAACCGCAACCCGCGCCGGGCAGCTCAGAGGTTCATCCGCCGTCTATCCTAGGAGCGATCCTCAGGTAGCCACATGGTCTTCGGGTTAGCCAGGCTGATAATCGTCTGCCGGATGAGGACAAGCTCACCCGCTGCCAGCACACTCCTCTATCCCCGCGAGCAATGTGCATAGGGCGGAAAATTGGGTTCGGAACTTCCTCTGAGACTGCGAGACATGATGCGAGCAAGACATGTCTTCAAGACTAGCACAGCGTCTCAGCCCTGACACGCAATTCTATCGAATCACGCAGCAGCTGGCGGGCCTCCCCGCCTTCTTGTGTACGCTTTGGGTGCTATTTCCCAGATCTCCGATCGTTTGTCGTTCGCGGGCAGCATTTGTGGAAATGATCTTCCCATCTCATCCTGAATCGGAGAGACATGCTGCGGATATGAGCGACGGGGGCCAAGAGACCGGGTCCACGATAGAATGCGAGCATTCCTGCACTGGTTTGATGGCGACGTGAAAGCTCTGATAGTCTGTCCCAGCAAATGCGCCGTTGGAATGGCTACGGAGACGCCATGCATTGAGTTTGGAGCGGTGCAAACTCGTATTCACGTACGTTGCTTATTTTTTTTCCCTACGAGCTGACGACTCCTCCCTAGACACATGCTTCAGCACTAACGGTAGATTAGGCTCTAACTTTCGAACTACTTCTCAGCTGTAAGAGCTATCGACAACACATACACGACTGCTGGGCTTGAGAACAAAGCAAGATATGCTCTCCTGGCAACCTTGGTCACACTATTTCGTGTGCGGGTGTCGCGCGGTTCTTCAGTCAGCGCAGTGGTCACCGCCAATCACATGCGATGCTTGAAGCCGATGGTCGATGGTTGATGATAGTTCTCAGCTTTTGTAGTAGGAAAAATGAATGGCGCAGTTACCGGGCGGCCCGCCCCGCCAGGAAGCCCACTACATCAGCGCTCGTTGTCCGGCCCGTTCCTGTTGTAAACGCCCAAGGGCTTCACTCGTCTGTCTTAGCCTCAGATTTCCTGAAAGCTGCTTTCATCGAATGAACCAAGCGTCATGTGACAGCTCTCGAGTTGCTGAATCATCCTTAGCTTTGGTCTGAGATGTGTGTATTTGAGAGACAGCACGAAATAAATAATTACTATGTGTAAAGACTCTGATGAACTCGCAAGCTTTAGATCAAGCGAGTTCTCTTCATTTTTCTTTTCGGATAGGGACTTTATGTCAATGGCTGAGTTATGGAAGAGACTCGGCATCATCAGTCTACCACTCCCATCTTCAGCTTTCCTAGAAAGAGGATGGAAATAGCAAATAGAGTAGCACCAGAAGCGTGATTCATGATGAGACTAAAGAGTGAGCTTGATATAGAAGACGGAAACGTAGTTTCGATGCTTGTAATGGAGTGTTCGAAGGGTGTAATTGAGTCCATTCAGGTGACTCGCACTCTGAAGGAAAACATAGGGTAAAATGACTGGAGAGATTCATTGGACATCGGGAAGTTTCAATGCCGACAGGGTCTAAAGTTTCATGTCGAACATTCAAAATAGATCAAGATAGCACTTTAGCTTTGCTTGGGAACATTCCGAGTCTTTAGTAAGAGCACCAGCTTTACCAGAGGAGAATTGTAACCTTCGTAATTTACCACAGCTGTTGTGTTCATTCTCATAGGCCACCGCCGCCATAGTTGGAGCTAGCGGTCGTTGTATTGAATAAAACAAATGTCGTATATGCGATCTGTTCTTGCCAAGAAAATAGGTTAAGTGGCAGAAGAAATAGCAGTCTGTGCCAAGGACAGGCAAGATACAAGCCCATGAACAGACCCAACTTATGTACAGCTGAGTAGATGGACGCTGAGTGATGAAATAGCCTCCCTCTCATTCGGTATTAAAGGCTAGATATCAAAGCTTGGAACATGAGAAACCCCCCAACAGCTCCAAGTCTGATTGCTGATCACCCTTGTGGCCAGTGGCTGGGGCCCTTGATGGGGACCAGCGAAGTCCCTTTACAGAGTAGCGAGGGGGAAATGAGCCTCCAAGACTTCGTCGAAGATCTTTAGTCAGCCATCTGGGATGATACTCCGTTCTTATCGTCGAAATTCTCAAGTGAAAACCACCAGTCAGTAAATAGGCAGCTGGGGGGAACCTGATCACGTCCTGAAGTTGCCCATTCTCTAGGTCGATCGTCAGAGCCTGGCGGCATACATCGTGAGGGCTGCAACCGTCGAGGGGCCCTTCGCAGTCTCACAAGCCTCTTCTCTTATAAAGTGGAAGCGCGGCTAAGAAAGTAGCCTAATAGTCCAGGCTCTTGATATTTACACTCCGATATAGCATTCGCACGTCTTGCGGAGCGAGGTTATTACAGTTGATGTTTATTACCCCTCCCCCTTCCCCCTCTTTCAGTTGAGTGCTATCTTATCAAGCCACACGGGATAATCAACGTTTTAGTATGAGCATTTGAATGATATCTGACTTGATCATGGAAGAAAAGTGCTAATCACGAAAATGCCACGGCTGGAACAGTAATACATGGCATCATTTGAAAACCTGCTTCATCCTGATTTTCCACAACGAAAAGTATCCAAATAAAGAGCGTGGAACAGCTAGTGTTCGATTCTCAACGCGTATAATACAAGTCCTGAATTTGTGCCTTGGCTGTATGCAAGCTATGCCAGAGTGTTCTGTTACTTCTGTGGCAATTCGCTCACGCCATCGTAGGTGGCTGACATTTCTGGAGTGCACCAGAAAAGTTCGCTTTCCTGGCTACCCACAAAGCTCCAAGCCTCACAACAGATCAACCGCTGATCTGTTCCCCAGCCCATCCTTCAGCCCACGATCCTAAAAAGGGCCGTAAATGCACCGAGACGACGCCCGAAACCCCCACAATGGGACCCGGAGGACAGGCCCCACACCTCCGCCCCGCGATCAGCACAAGCACCCCTGGACCTCTCTCACCAATCAAAAGCATCCGTGCTTAGGCGGTGAGCTGGCCGCATCCATCACATTCTCCACCTTGCGCGGCAGAATCCCCAGACGCGCAGCTCCGCCCTGACCTCACCAAGCTCCCTCTCCCTTCAATACCACGAGGCCAGTCAACCAACGCTTCACAAACACACACCATCGCCAATCCCAATCTCTCCAAGTCAGCATCAGTTAAGTAAAGGAACACCCCAAGAAGCAGTGCAGAATCGAGATTCGCAATGGCGCCCTCCCTGCGCACCCTCCTGTCGACTCTCGGCCTAACCTCCCTCCTCCCCCACAACCAACAGCCCCTCTCGCAGCAATCGCAACCGCAACCGCTCGCGGGGCCCATCGTCCCCTACGAACCCCTTTCCGCCGCGCCGTCGTGCCCTATCGACGGTCCCACGAGCTGCCACAACTCATCTTCCCCGGCAAACTCGTGCTGCTTCGTCTACCCATCCGGCCGCTTGCTTCTGACGCAGTTCTGGGATGATACGGTGCATGCGGGCGGGTCGGAGGAGGACTGGACCGTTCACGGATTATGGTACGTGGTACACTCTGCCAGCTGCCTTTATTGATGAGTGTTTGTTTCCGCGGGCTCGAAACATGTTTGGAATGTACTGTTGTGCGACAAAGGGTCGTCCGCAATTGAGTTCCCCGCGAGAACCATGGCTTCATGCGGCAGAGCATATGGGATGGATGCACTGACAAACCCCTATAGGCCCGACCTCTGCGACGGGAGCTACAAAGCCTTCTGCGGAATGACGCCTCACTTCAACAACATCACCGACATCCTCAAACACTACGCACAAGATGAACTCCTAGCCCTTATGGATCGGTACTGGGTCGCTGCATAGTACGTCACAAACCCCCCCCTGAAATGCTTAACGTGCAAAGCCCCCAACTGACCTTACACGAAGCGGCACAAACGACCACCTCTGGGCGCACGAGTACAACAAACACGCGAGCTGCATCAATACCCTCACAACCTCGTGCTACGGCGAAAAGTACGACGCGGGCATCGAGGTGGTCGACTACTTCACCCGCGCCTTCAGCCTCTTCCGCCAGCTGGACACCTTCACCGCGCTGGAAAAGGTGGGCATCGTGCCCTCCCGGGAGCGGAAATACGCGCTGGCAGACGTCACTGCGGCGCTGGAGCGGTTGAGCGGCGGCCGCGTTGTGCTGCGCTGTTCCGGCAGGCGACACGACGTGCTGCACGAAGCGTGGTATAGTTACTTCCTCAAGGGAAGCCTGCAGACGGGGCAGTTTGTGCCCGCCTCCGAGCTGGGGGAGCACGGGGACGCGAACAATTGCGCGCGGGAGGTGAGGTATCTGCCCAAGAGGTGCAAAGGAAACTGTCCAAATGCGGAGCTTTGAGGAGCAGAATGTGCCTCGGGAAGGGCGCCGTCGGTATTGGCGCGTTGGTTTGTTGGGAACCTGGGCTATGGTATCGGGCTTTTTTTTCCTTGTTATTCGCTTGCGAGCCTACCCGTGGAGCATCCTTGGCTAATGAAGATGGTGTTCAACACATTGTGCGGTTGGCTGTGGCAATGCGGTACATGGGTCCATTGGTCGTTGTCTGCTGAAGCACATCACGTACTACGTAGTATTCAATAGGGAATCAGACTGCTTGCCAACACTGCGATGTCTTTCCAAGGAGTCCGACAGCGAGAGGCCAATTGTGACCAAATCCTGGCTGACCAAAGTCTCACGCCTCCGGCGTTTTCCCGAACAATGTGATATCTCCGACGCAGACGGCGACTGGCTCTGACGGTTTCAGGCTGTCAATAGCCGTTGCTCTGAGCACCGGACATGCTAACGCCGACGCAATATTTGAATTGCCGACGGCTTCGTCTCATGAAACAAGCAGCAAACTTGAGATGAAAGTCCAACCGCAGGGCTGACCGCACAATGTGGTGCGACTACCTGCAAACTCTCCCCAGGAAAAAGGAGCAAAAGAAAGAGTCCAAACCGTGACGCAGGGACCAGGCTCGCAAGTTCAACGTCGAGGGGAAGACAGCCACATCATCCCTGACACCATGTTCTTGAGTAATGACCGTTGCTCAGCGGCACCCCGAAGCCGCGTCTGAGGTGCCGGCATCACACGAATATACCCCTTGGCGATTGCGCCAAGATGATGCAGCTTGCCGTCAGCCTTGCATGAAAGCTTTCTCATTACTCTGGGGGTGCGATGACGCGCTGAAGAAAACGCTGCCTTATCGGACCGACCGCTGACGCTATTCCTTCTCAAGACTAAGTTATGTGGAGGTGGGCTGAGACCACGCCCTGGATCCCTTCACAGCGTTCCGGCGTCTCGTCGACGGTGCTGGGGTTTTTGTTTCTCTGCACCGGCGGCAGTCTGCGTTTCCTTCTTGCTATGCTAATCACTGCGTCGTACGTGTATGCTGTGTACACAGTAATTAGTCGGAGTCGCCACTTCATCCCCAGCCTTGACAGTACTCGATTGCTGGTTCGTCGTCGGTATTTGCAATGTGGAAACGGCGCAAAACGGTGGTGGAGCAGACGCGAACTGGCTGTCGAGAATTTGACATGCGTATTATCGAACGGAATCGGAGCCAAGGCCTGATGATAATGGGCGCTCCGATCGCCAGATGCTTGGAAGCCGGGCGGTCCCATCTCCCATTTCCCATTTCCTATGGCTCTGTCGAGCCGTCCGTGCCTATTTGACGGGACAATCCAGCGGCTACCGTGAGTCTTGGTGTCAGTCTTGATGGCGCCCATGTTTCTATGTACTGTACATACACCAGATGGAAGGAAACCGCGGTTCCAGTTTTCCTCGAATGCAACCAGTGTCCAGCGGCTGTGGGATACCGAGCGACTTTCGCCGCTGACAAACTCCTACCGTCAACTGCCATCACCATCCTTATGCTGCAACCCGGCCGCGCCGGGAGGCCCGACAGGACAGTACACAGTATTTGCAGACGAGGGCAATGTTGACGCGTGCTAGCGGTACAGTCACGGCTGGCGGCGGACGCTAACAGCTGCCAGCTGTCTTGCACGACCAACTGCGCCTGGCTGCCTCCGCCACACGAATGGCTAGTCTGCCGTTTCGCTGTGCCTGGCGTAAACTCATGAGAGTCGAGTCCTGAACGGGTTGCTACCACCGACGCCAAAATTGCGAGTAACAGAGCGAGGTCACTTCCGGCTCGTCATTGTTCGAAACAAATGTGGTGTCGTCTCGTTGGGCGAGGGATTTTTGACATGCCCCTCGTCCACAGCAGCTGCAGTAGCAGATTGACGGTCTGCAAGCGGAGAAGTGCGCCGGTAAGGGGGCATTCGATGGCCTGGGGGCCGTTCACTGATAGGCTGCCTGTAGCGAGTGAACGCACGGTGGAAGCCTTTTTGAAAGATTCCCTGCTGTGTCGCCTGAAGAACTCGTGGTTGACAGGTCCAAGGTTCTTTCATAGAGAGCGAGTGTACTCCGTAACTACTGTGTGACCTTTGAGATTGCCTGCGAATCACAGATTGCCAAGGCCAGCACTTTGAGCCGTAAAAACTGCGATACCGCAATGCAGCAGCCACTGTTTTGTGTGGGCACAGAAAGAGAGCGTCTATCGGGAAATCTCAAACCGGTGGGAGGTCTGTTGGATTGTTGGAGCGTTTCGCTTTACGCAAAATTTCCCCCACCCTCGCCAGGAGCCATTCGGGACTGCTGGTGTTGCCTGGTGCCGAATCACTGAAGTCTGTCGTCTGTTCAAGTGGCCCAAAATGTGCTCGGCCGGTGGAACAGATGGTCGCAAGCTGTCCGTCTTGACGGTGTCCTCAGCCATCCCAAGTGTCGGACGATCACCATGTCATCGTTGCCAACAAGGTTCATGCTTTGTTGAACGGCTGGTAAATAGTGGCCTCAAATGTGGACGGCATTGATGCGTATGGCCCATTCATAGACGAGACGCCGGCGTCAAGGGCTTTTTGAGAAGCCGGCAATTGTTCCAAGCCTCAAGCCACCAGATCCCCGCTGTAAATTGATGTTTGCCCGCGCCTGACAGGATAACTCGGGGGCCATCAGTGCGTCCGTTTATTTGTGGCTGCTGCTGTCGTGGGTGTCGAATTGCCGCAAGGGACTTCCTCCAACACCCTCAACCCAATTTCCAGTGACGAAGACGCTGCGCGACCATTCGCGGCTACTATGAGCAGGACGTTCAGGTGGAATGGTGCAATAATCAGCAAACCCGGCCTCCGCTTTAGGTCTATTCATGGCTCGCAGTGGTACTGGCCAATACCCAAGTATCCATAGAAACCACACACAATGCGTGATACTGTGCCGTGTTGCTGGCGTGGCATATGGGGCTCGTAATGTTGCTTTTCGTGTTGCTGGGTTTTCGTAGCTCGGACCCGCGGCAGTGACAAACCAAGGTACCCATCGGACATGGTGTTCAATTGCCAATATCGATAAAGAGCACGAGGGAGAGCCGATGAGGACGAGGCGAGACTGGACACCTGCCTCGGTCAACCTCTTTAGTGAAGGTATCTGGATTGCGGAAGGCATCCGTACCTACCTTATGTTGGCACCTAATTACTGTGCAGACGCCAGAAAGAGCGAGACAAGCGACTCGACTGTCAGCGAGTGGCAACAGGAACGGCCAGCTCAAGGAAAAGCTTGCCGTCGAAGCACTGCCACCAGCAGCAGCAGCAGCAGCTCAGGGCGGAACGGCAGGCGGAATCAGAAACAGGCGATGGCGCAGCACGTTACTGACAACTTTCTTCACTGTGCGACTTGTTGGGATGGCAGAAAGGTATGCCAAAGGTATGCCTCGGTTTGTGGCACCAGCCAAGCTGGCCACCTACCTAGCAGTAAGCCGGTGCGACGTTACAGGCGGCGTTTCCCGTGCGCTCGTGGCTGATGTCTGCGTCACCAATGATAGCTGAGCCTGTCTTCATCTTGTCGGTCGTCCGCGTGATCTTTTGTCTCTCCTTCATTTATTCATGTTCCTGCGGCTGTCTCTGTGATGCCAACATTGACAAGATTCTAGGCAGAGAAGATACGCAGAGCCTCTAGGACTGGGCGTTACTTTACTTGTAGTCCAGGACCCCTGGGATTCTCTGCATTGACCGTGGAAATTTGGCATGTCGCTGGTGAAGGAACTTAATCCCGGGGGTTCCTTCACCCGGGGAAGAGAGCATCGAGAAAAAGCAAAACAAGCAGAAATTATGGGGTCGGCAAGCCGTATCCAAATGGCGATGTCTCTCCACGTCCGCACTGTGAAATGACAGGTGAAAATCCTTTAGTACACAGTGCACTACACGGCCTTCCCGCTCTCGTTTTTGCCAACGTCTGTTAGGCAAGTCCACCGTATTTCCCCACAGTGCATCAGATGCAAGTTTTTCTCGCAAGAAGTTGTCGCCAGCCGGTGTAAGACAGCGTGGATCGAGCCTTGCCTTCCACCTGCTGCTCGTGTCTCTGCCCGGTTTTCCTTTTCCCCCGAGCCTCGAATTTGTTCCATTCTAGGTCAACTGCCTGTTCATCGATTCCGTTTATGTTGCTTGCAAGGCAAGGTATTTGTACGTGCCCTTGAGGAAGAGCCTTCAAGAACCTACGTATTCCGCGCTGTGACTGGCCAAACCGCCCGAGTCTCTCTTAGGCTAGCGTCGCTGCTGCAACTGGCCTAGTAGAGCCGGCCAAGTCCCAGGAGAATCGCTAGACGTCGTTGTACACTGCGCTAGAGCATGAAGGAGCCCTCTGCCTTTTGCACTTGGCACTTCAGTTCCCTCAAGACCTGCCTCGTGCCCACTTTTGTACTGCTCCTTCCACGTCTACGGACACCGTCCACTCAATTGACTCCACTTCACCTTTTCTGCCTGCTTTCCGCACTCTCACCCTTTCCATCTCGCTCAGCCCACAGCGGTTCCATACTTCCTTCCTTCCAGGTCGCTCACCCGCAGCTGCAACTTAACTTCCTTCCACTCAAACTTGTCCCGACCGGGCTTCACCGAGAAACCCGTCCAGTGCTCTTCTTCAACATCACGAACTTTTATAATTCTTGGTCCTTCTTCGTGACCCATCCACTACCAACTCAACGTCCGATAGCTTAATACCACGTTTTTTTGCACAGACCGAAAACGCATCAACGGGCGTAGCAGCCCCGGATTTGGCACCATCCCCCGCGTTCCCTCCCAGCGTGGGCATACAGAAAGGGCCGAATACCTCTCCATCGTCACCAACTCGCTCTCTTATCAGTCGCACTTCCCCGCAAAACTCAATCGCCCGCTAGAACTCTCGACGCCTCAACCTTTGCCTTGTCGATGCCATCATCCCCGTTCATCCGCCGCTCGAGTACCGAATAGTCCCACCCACCTCCACCACGGCTTCCACCCTTCCGGTCCGCGTCGCCATCATGACCCAAGCCGTCAAGCGGGCTTGCGACGGCTGCCATCGTCGCAAGGTCAAGTGCGACGGCACCAACCCATGCCGGAATTGCCACACCGCCCAGTTGTCCTGCACCTACAACGCGATCCCTCAGAAGAAGGGGCCCAAGGGCTCCAGGGCCAAGGTCATCAGCGAACTGAGAGAAACCCAACGCCAGACGAGTCTCTCGGCAAGAGTACAGAACCGAATCAACTCGATCCCTCAGCCTCCAGGTCCCATCACCCTCGCTCCCACTCCTGGTCTGCTCTCCGGCGACCTCGTCAAGGAGTGCATTGACTTTTTCTTTGCCAACATGTACGAAAGGATGCCAATCCTCGACCGTCGCCAGCTGGAGCTGCAGTTGCCCTACATGGAGCAGAACCGTGATACTTACTGCCTCTTCACATCACTCTGCGCATTCATGCTTCTCCAGCCCGGCATGAACCTGCCGTCTGGTGACCCGTACAACTCGGACGTCATGGCCGGCGCCAACATCGTTGCGAGCCAGCTGCTGGTCGAGGAAACCTTGCACGTCCGCAAGGGCTACGAATACCTCGACAGCATCACTCACAACACTTTGGCCACCAACTTTTTCCTGTACGCCTGCCACCACGGCATTGAACTGCACGACAAGGCATGGTACTACCTCCGAGAGGCCTCGACCATGATGCACATGACTGGCATGAACAAGGAGGATACCTACCTCAACAATCCTCAGTGGGATAACGCCGAGACCTCTCGCAGAAGGCGCCTGTACTGGCTGTTCTACATAATGGAGAGGCAAGAAACTTCAGTCTCTCGCGCCCTTTTTCGCTAGCTAACCGACCATTCTCATCAGGACCCACGCTATCCAACGCCAGCGACCGTTGTCGCTCCAAGCCACCATCCAGCCCCCGAACTCCGCCGACGACCCGAGCGATCCCCTAAGCCACCAGTTGAACAGCTTCATCATGCTGGTGAATTTGTTCCGCCCGTTTGACGACGCGTTCACAGCCGTGTGGAACAATACCAGAGGCAGCAACCTATACTCTTCCAACCTGCAGAAGCAGCTGAGTGAGGCATTGCCTACATACGTTTGCCAAGATCGGCAATTCTGCGACCTGCGGACCAACCAGCAATGGCTAAAGAGTACCGTATGGCAGTTGACACATTCCCAGAGCGACAACAACATGAACTTCCCCTACTCGGCTGACCTCTCTCGCGAGTTGTTGATGACCCTTGCGTCTCACTTTCCCGGTCAGGCCATGGAGCTGGTCGGATCCGGATTGATCGAAAAGCTTTTCGAGATCAGCTGTAACATGACGGACTTCCTCGCTGTGCAGCCCCCTGCCCGTGATCCCTTCACTGTCGGACCTCGCGAGCAACTCAACCAGACCTTGAACATTATCGCTGTACTTCGTCATGGCGACCACCGTTTCCTCCCTCTGCTCCTCAACAAGGTTGCCGAAATTATGCCGCGCCTGACGAACCCCATGCTTCTGAATGCCCCTGAGAACTCGGCCATGGCCAACATGGACATCTTTGACGGCTTCGGCAACGCAGGCTTGGCCCAACCCGCTCCTCAAATGCAGATGCAAATGGATACCGACTACGAGCAAAAGTACCCGTCCGACTACGAAAAGAAGTATGGCATGCCCAGTATCAACAGTAACGTGGGCGAAAGCAGTACAATATCTGTTTCGTCCACGTCGGCACCGACAATCACTCCTGCGACCACCGCGGACATGAACTCGCCATTCGCGAGTTCGCCAGCAATAATGTCTCCACCCATGGAGTTCCCACCCCACGGCCTGAACGATTACGGATGCACGCCGATGCCCGATATGGTTATGAGTCCGATGGGTCAGAACGGATCGTCGATCGCTGGCCCCAGCCAGCACCAACAGCAGCAGCCGCATCACATGATGCATAATCAAGGCATGGGTCAGCAGCAGATGCAGCCCAATATGGGACAACACGGTCACAGTATGCATCAAGGAAGCATCAGTCCACCGGCCTTCCAGCACCAGCAGCCGACATCCCATCCATTGGGCCCAGGCGGGAACAACCTGATGAACTCCACACCCCGGCAGCAGCCCCAGCGTGCTAGCAGTTTTGCCATCCAGCAGCATCAGCAGCCGGTTCCTCGAACTGTCGGCGACTTCCACGCGCTGCAGCGGGCCAATTCCGACATGCCCAACATGCCCGGAATCAGTACGGAAATGGACTTCAACACACTGCGTTGAGGTCATGACCATTTCGAAGAGTTGATGCCTTTTTTATGTTGAGCGCTGGTCTTAGCATTTTCACAACTTATTTTTACACCATTTTAACAACCCTCTTTGCGTTGGGACGCGGGTTGACACCGCAACTACTTTCAAGAGCTGGGTTGCAACATAAAAGTGCTTTGCAATCGAGTATATGTGCTGGAATACGGACTCTCGCGAAAGGATTATGTTGGGAACATTTGCATTTGCCGATAGGGGCATCACGGTGTTCTGGGTTTCGGTTGAATTTCACATAAGAGAAGGATTTACGGTATATGTACGAGCATGGCTGGCGTGGAGCGGATATTCCGGCTACGGCCAATGCTTGGTATCACGATGATCGACTCGATATTGGATTTGTATGGACGAATGGAGTCGCCACTGTTATGTCTGTACGCGACGTCGGCAGACTAGCTCTACTATCAGATGATAGATGAATGGAAAATGTAGATTGCATAGCAGGCCCCAGTTCGCGCTGTGATGACGTGCGTGAAACCTGACGTCCATTCCTTGCAGATCTACTCTGCATCCCTGAATGTGTTGTTAGTTTTTACGTGGTTCTCGTTGAACTTCAACGTGAGACTGTCGCCTAGCAAGATTGTGCGACGTCATTGTTGAACCCTACCCTTTTTAAGCTATGGGTTGTTTCAGCCGGCCAAGGTAAATACATCTCCTTCTTGTGTGCCTCTGTTCCTGTTATAGGTAGCCATCACTGCAAATACTACAACTACTTTGTTCAGCTGCTCAACGGTAGGACACCTCAATGAAATGATTGTCGCTCCGGTATGGGCCTTGGGCGTGATGACTACTCCTAAAACAGCCGCGATTCCCTTTGGAAGTCCCATGCCACGGAGGTATGCGTAGTGGTCTGGCTCAGCATGGCGCTGTTGCCTTTGCGTATGACTCCAAAGGCGCTTTTGACAGGTTTTTGCCTGCTGATATGGATATTTGAAGTCAGGAATCACATGATTGTGTTACCAAAACAGGCAAGTCTAGATGAGGCATCACGTTCTGGCCTCATATTAAGGAAATGCCACAATCGGCCAGAGAGGTTCTTCATGTTTGTACCGACAATACAGAGGAGGGCAGTCATCACCGCATGACTCGGTTCGCGTCCTGTGAACAGCTGCGGGCACTCTGCCAACCCCTCTGCCAACCCCTCTGCCAACCCCTCTGGCACAAGGGTAGCCTGGTGGATTTGCTGGGCGCGAAGTTGGCAACGCAAAGCCATTACCAGTTTAGTTGAACGGGGTTCAGAAGCGCGCTGACACTGGTCCGGCCGACTGAGACGCTGTGGCGGTGTTGTGACAACCATGCGTGCCCCTATCGATGATCAGCAGCTGGGAAATGCACACGAGAAGTCCAATCTGACAAGGAGTGGGACGGCGATTGGACTTTGTAGTGTGAGATCGAGACTGTGGGTTGCAGTCGAAATTGACGTCCTGGGAAATTGCTGTACTTGCTAAGGTCAACGGTGTGAGATGACGAGATCTTGAGCGGATTTGACAACATTCGCTCGCACATGCTTGACTGACGACATTTCTTTGACTGTAGCAGGTGTATGTTATATCGTGCGGCTGTGATGTCGCGAGCATACACCAGCTCTCCGGACCATGCTTCTCCACAGCTTTTTGGATACGGCAGTTGAGCAACCGCTCTAGTGAAGCTTGGCATTCGGTTGTATCGCGCCGGTGTTGCCCTTTTTCCCAATTTGTGTGCAAAACGCCCGATTTGTCTTCAGGATCACAAACGGTGTTATCAGCCCCAAACTCATTCAAGGGGACAAAAGAGCTATGGATGAGATGCTACGCTCGCATACAAGTTACGTGGAGGCGGACAGAACAAAAAGGCCGATGGCGAAGCCCAAAAGCCGCATGTCAAGCATCCCCCATCGAGGAGTTGCGGCGGTTGTGTATCCATTCCCAGCTTCACTACCCAAACGACGAAACAGTCCGCAGTCCCGCATCACCGTAGCTTCAGCACGTTAATTAAATCAGAGCAAGACGCGAGCATCCATATACCCACTGGCGTTAGATTCAACCGGGACGACCGGACAGACAGAATATTGCTGATATTACACAAACACAGCTCGTAAGGCGGACTTTCCCTGCGAAACCTTAACCAGTCATTACGGACCTGCCCCTGCCCTAAGGCGGTCAGCTTTTTACCAGTCCTACCCCAGGTTGCCTAAAGGCCCAAAGAGCCAAGCTGACAACGAAAGACCTACGGTCACGGTCTCTCACGCCGCTGTACACTGAGTTATGTTTGCCCACTCCATGTACAGTATTGAAACTCTACTATATTGCCAAACCGTACTTGTAAAGCCGCTCGCTTTCGGGCTTTTCGCCTCCCCGTTCGAACAGCGCTCATGCGTTTGTGTAGTCGCTTTCGTGGAATACTACAGGGCTTTCCTAACCCCGCCCGTACAGTGAAGACTGGGATTTACGGACGAGTCGGGGCAAGATTGCATATCGATCGGACTATTCCAAGTGTTTGACAATGAATCGCGTAGATAAGTGGATTTCCTCGGTTTCTATAAAGGACGTCTGATGTTGTCAATTCCATCCAATCTCACCCCACCGTCCCATCACGACTTCCGACAGTGACATAGTTTTCAGTTACCCGCAGACAAAATCTTCAAAATGAACACCAAGGCCCTCCTCGCCCTTCTCTTCGCCTCCATGGCCGCGGCCGTCCCCGCTGTCAGCGAGAACGAGGCTGCTATCCTCAACACCCGCCAGCGCGGCCCCGTTCCGCCCAGCGGCGCTAGCTGCTGCTCCTACATTCCCGGCACTTGCAACTGCAGCTGCGTAAGTTTTCGTCACCTTTGGCTTCTGTTGTTGTACGTAAATACTGACGATGTTGGTGATATAGTGCCCCGGTGTAAGTTACCACAAGGATGGAAGGGTTGCGTGCATGGTGAATGCTGACGACGGCTTCAGGGCCCTTGCGCTACGAACGCGGACCCCAACGCCACCTGCCCCTAGGCGACCACAACTCCACGATCGAAGGTTTCTCGGCCTGGCCACGGGTGAGGAGAGATTTTGCAGTAATCTCAAAGGCGTTGCTGTATCTGTATTCGGCGAAGGAGACCATGAGCTTGGAGCTGCGTTACGATCCGTTGAATCGTCATGTAGCGTAAGGTTTGACAATAGAACTGCTACTCCAATCACCGACATCATTGCTACGATCTTAGACACCATCGCGGTGAACATTTCCTATTTCCGGGGTTAATTGCCTGCTGTCTCATGGCCCGGTCCTCGACCAACAGTTGTATTTTACGGTTTTGTCCTCAGAAGGGAGAGAACAATTGGTTCTACATGATCACCACGCCGTGATGTGGCCGGACTGGATCATTCAAACGTTGACTTTTGTTGGGGGTTGCTGCAATGACAACGGACGCGTCTGAGACAGAAGTATCGCCGCTCTCATAAGTTGAGCCTAGTCTTGGCAAGCAGTACGGGGAACGTTCAAGTAAATCGTTACCTGTTTTCGATTTCGTCGTAGCCTAACTCGCCACCATCTTCTCAACTCTTGGGTACCCAAGGGGTTGAGGCCGCAATAGTAAGAGCGCCCTTGCTACTTGACTAATTGACAACAGAGCAAGAACATGTCTCATATGGCATCTTTGCTGAGAGCAATTCAAAATAGACAGAGCCGAATCAAATGTCAGCTCTAGTGCCTTCGTGATGATAGCGCGTCCGTTTTCCACTGTGACCAGCCCGCTACGCCATAGACTGCAGGTCCTCCTTTGTGACTCTTCTCGGCTCCAACATTTGCAGTGACAAACGAGAGGCCTGTTCTACTCGATGACTATAGCATAGCTGAATAGAACCAAGAGGAAATCAAAATTGAGGACGAGGTTGTTACTGAAGATGCAACAGTTCAGTCGGGTCTAAGAACATCGCTACACTCTTCGCCACGCGGAAGAACTGGCCGATGTAGTTGGCGTGAAACGAGACGGAACATTGATTCGACTATTTAAACCACATGGAATTCAGAGGAATCTCGAGCTCTGTCAGAGGGTTTGGTTGATTGAAGTTGGTGTGCATGTGGCGAACCGCTTGAGTACCCAAGCCATTATCTCAGACGCCTTTCTCGTCACCAGAGCTTCCAGACCGGCCGGAAGAGAAGTCAGATTAGTAGCGATCACAGGTCAGCGTAACGATAGGAGCGGCGGATGCAGAGCGCTTTCATTTAGATACGTTACGGAGATACTGGTCGTCGGTGATGGAAGCCGCAAGCCACCCCAGCCTGTGTGCGTCGTAAATCTGTCAATAATTGTCGATAGCAGACCCAGTGTCTCCCTCGTCACATGGCAAATACCCATGCATGGTATGTTCAATGACGACGAGCGAAACACTTGAGCTGCATATGTGAGTCCATGGCGAAGTATGAAATCGGCGAAGAATAAACTCGGTAAGTATATTTTCCCAGTCAGGCAATATAGTATGCTTTGTTGACTGATCTGATGGATCTTGACTCATCAACTTTGATGCTGCTACAGGTTGAGACTACATCTCACCCGACCATTGGGTCCTTAGTTCACCTGACCTGACCATTGGTACTGACCTGACCTGACCATTGCTATGGGGCACTGGTCCCACTTATTTTAAATGATATGGGGCTTTATAAGTGGGGTATTAAGTGGGCCTGTATTAATAATCATACTCCCAAGTAACACCTAACAGCTAACCCTAACGCCTAACCCTAACCCTACTATCCTAACCCGTATTTTTTAACCAATTAGAATCTAGCAGGCCCACTTTTCATTTAAAATAAGTAGGACCAGTACCCTATAGCAATGGTCAGGTCAGGTCAGTACTAATGGTCAGGTCAGGTGAACTAAGGACCCAATGGTCGGGTGAACTATACCCTCCTACAGGTTTAACTAGCGGCAACCTTTGATGTCAACCTCACTCAGTCAATCCGGGGTAGGTGAAAACAAAAACAAAAACACATACAACACCAGGTATTCGCTGGTCGTCACCGACCCAACTACTAATCCGGCCCTTACCGGCTTATCTATGGGAGAGCGGACGGGATCCCGAGTTTTCCAATAGGTATGGTCGTATGTGTTGTTGGATGTCATCGAAGACGACTATAATGGCGTGTACATTTCTCCGCGGACATCTAATACGAGGAAGACGTATTTCCCCTCATCTTACAGCAGAACACACATTAGACAGCCAGAGAAATGGGATGAACAGGCCTATGTCGAAACATGTTGTGTTTTGGCATGAAGACATTGGCAAAAGTAATTCCCTAACCTCAAGCGAGTCGTCGATGCTTTGGTAATGAGTTTTGCCAAAACGTGTGTACAGTCCCAAGAGGCTAGGCCCATGAAAAACATGCGCACTGATTCACGACAAGATTGCTTGCTGCCTGGATGTAACATCTCGTGGACAGTGAGTGACCCGGCAGGGTACATCGTAGCATTGAAACAAGAAATACCAGTCATCCAAGTATCGATCTTGTTGCACAAAAAGCAAGATTTCATACAAAGACGTCGACTAGCCAGGGAGTTTTCATGTGGACAGAAAATCTGAGTTTGCGACTCATTTAACCCTCCTTGATGCTCTTCGTGATACTCGCGATCTGTATGAGCTCAAGTATGGGAAGGTAAAACGGGTCAGCTGTAGGGAAGTTGTGAAACAAATGGAGATTCTGCCTGTATTTTTTACTTCTGACTGCTTCGAAGCGCTAAATGTTGACTTTGTTGTTGGAAATATCGTCCGACTCTGACCTCGAAGCAGATCCGCGAGATATTGAAGATCGATCTGCACTGCGGTTGTTCAACTTCTATCAGTGCCTTCTCCATCCCTTCAACTTTTTCCGTACGTAATTGAAAGATGTGAATTACCACTGCCGTGAAATAATTGAGTTGATGAGAGAAATTTCAATGTTGCAATCGCTCACCCGTCTGATTCGTCGATCCCTCAGACCAAGTATCCACGTCGATTGGCCGCGAGACAATATGCACACCCAAAACCGTGACACAAAGCGAGACCCCGGAAGAATGTAAAATCACAACTCAGTCTTGCAACGGCCTCAACCTCGCAAAACAATTCCGTATGGCAGCACTAGACTTCAAGGCTGAAAGAGGTTGAAGCCCGAAGCCAAGCAGATGTGCAGCTTGGACGTTGTTTCAGCCTGAGGAATGCAAGTTGCAGCAAAACAAGGCGACACAATTACTTTTTTACCACACTTTTTCCCCTGTTGGCGGAGTACGTAAACATGGTCTCTGAGACTATGAGCCTGCACGCCTGGCTCTCGGATGGCTCCGGTCGGCCGGTTGGACGGCATTGACCCCACCCTAGGACCCCACTTACGGCACGGCCGGGCGGGGTTCGCTTCATCGGGCTCGGGCCGCTCGCCCCGCCCGGGCCGACAACCTCTTGAGACACCGTCCAGTCTTTTCAACAGCGGGGAAGGGCCTCTTTGACTTGGACCTCGAGCCAGACCGTGTCACACACATCATGTCAATCGCACAGCACGGTCACCTATGCATGGCTTTTGTTAGATCAGCCACGTCCACCCTGCATGTCGGGGGATCTCATAGCAGCTTGTGCTTGCCGACCCCTGGGGACCAGTCAAGCTCCCATGCAGCTCATTCAAGCTCCCTTGAAGCTCTATTGGAGCTCTGCCGAAGCCTCCCTGAGCTCTAGATACGATGGTACTGGAGGAGCCACGAGAATCGGGGAAAAGAAGGGTACGGTTTGATTGCCCATTGTGGAATGAGTGCGGGGCATGCCGCTGCCACCGTCATCATCGGTTGCCAGGATCGGAGCCGTAGAGGGCAAACCCACATGTATGGCTGGCTCCAAGCGGCACATCTTCAAGCCTCCCGTCGAGCATCCACGCACGCATACGCATGGCTTCGGTATCTTTGACTTCACCCGCCCCGCGCGAATCACAGCACCCCGCAACCTAGAAAGCCTTTTTTTTGTGTGTGTGTGTGTAGTCGAGCAATCAGAGCTCATGGTACGCGGTTGACGCTTACAGTCGGCTGTCTGAGCATTCTGTAAGAAAACAAACCTTACAAGCCCGAGGTTGCAGAGGCGAGAATCCCGGCTGCATCTGCTACTGTTCAGTATGCAACAATACGAAAAACCCAAACAAATTGAAGATTCAAGGCACCCACTGAAGAGGTCTCGTAAAGTCAAACTCCAACAAACGGTTTCCGCGTCGACACTCCACTTTGCAGTATTTGCAACATTGATGGAGCGGACATGGGCCAGAGCTAGACGCCACGAGAGGCCCGCGCAGCCACGTGGGCGTGAAGTTTGCTCGTCGTCGGTACCGGCGGCGTCACGCAACTCCAATGTCATAGATGTGACACGGGCAGACGGTTTGAGGCTAGCTCAATTGTCACCTCAAACCGGACCAGCTTCCCCATGCTTTTCTGCCAATGTTGCCGTGGCCGAGAGATCCCTGCATCAAGCATCAGCCTTTCGACATGCAGAGCTGAGTTTGTTGGGACTGCATCTCAGCCTCATGGTGGCGTCCAAATCGTGCTCTGCGGTTGTCTGACGCGGGGAAACAAACGTATCCAAGCATCTTCCCGAGAATGTACCCTCAACATCTGAGAGGCACCCCCCGCTCATGTGCAAGCTGCAAGAGTGTCTCTCCACTCACGGAGTTTCATCGAAACCTACGTCTTGGCTACTTCATAGGGCTCTAGCAGTCCTGCTGCGTTCCAGGCGTGCCGAGGAAACGCAGAAGCAGACGCACCCCCTCACGGATGCACGAGACTAGGTACGGATTTGTCGTAAGCCTTTGACTCCATCTAGCGTCAAGTCTCTGCTTCGGCGTTTGGTGGAGGTTTCCGCGGTGCTCGACGACGACTGACGACGAAGACGACGGCCACGCACTACTTCGCATGTGAAGGTACGTCCGCAGCTTGGGTACCGCGTTGGCGATACCTCGATCCAGACCAAACACTCAGACCAGCGGTTCGCAGACACGGCCGAGACCTCATCCAGTCACGATCGTCCTTCACGGACGTCTCTGGTACAGCGACGAGTCCGAAACTGCATTGGCTCGGCTCTGTTCCGGCAACCTCTTGGCTTCCTCTTCCTAGAGAGTAGAGAACCTTGGCATCGTTAGCGACCATGCATGAAATTTGCAGCTTGTTTGAGTTGGGAGATGCTCAGTCATGATTCACCTTGCAAGGCGGAAGCTTAGGGAAATTAGAAGCAAACTGTATTGGGAGGCTAGTGAAAAGAAGGGTATAAAGTCTCGTCGAAATCTCCCTAGGAGCTGGCTTTTCGTTCAGCAGGATTCAGCTCAAGATTTCAGTATACCAGCACAGCATCAAGTACAACATCCTATCACCGTACTACAACATACTTTACTTAACTTTTAACTTCAAAATGGGTGACATCCGCAACACCGAGAGAGACAGCAACGTCCTCGCCCTCGTTGAGGCCATCCTCGGCCACAAGATCGAGAATGGCTCGTCGTCCCAGAGCAACATTGACGAGTACGAGGACCTCGTCGACATGAGCAACAAGGAGCACGACTTCGGCAAGGAGCCCCGCCCCGACTCTCCTCCCAAGAACCCCTGCGTCGGTGCCGTCAACCCGTACGCCCTCGCCGAGGCCCTCATCGGCCGCAAGATTGACCGCAACTCCATGGCGGCCGCCGGCATTCTCCAGAACGTGCTCCAGACCGACTACGACGAGCTCTTTGACATGCGCCACCGCTCCGTCCTCTTCGCCGGCATGAAGCTCAACGAGAAGGAGCGCAAGGCCGAGATGTACGACGAGAAGGACATGAAGATCCTCAACGAGCGTGACCTCCAGACGCCCGACTTCTCCGGCGTCCGCCGCCTCGACGACCTCGAGAAGGTCGGCCTCAAGGACCTCAAGGAGGCCAAGGTCAAGGTCGCCCGCATGCAGAACGGCAAGCTCCGCCTCGTGCTCCACGCCCACGAGCTCGGCAAGACCGTCTCCAACCGCGAGGTCACCATGTCTATCAACGAGCTCGTCACCCCCTTCAGGATGCAGAAGGGCAAGTGGCAGCCCCCCAACGCGGCGTGGCGCGACATGTACGACTACTTCTTCCAGCAGGTCAACAAGCGCCTGATCTCGGACATCACCATGTTCCGCATCGGCGACCGCCGCGACACCGTCCGCAACTTTGACGACCCAACCCAGGGCTGCTCCAGCAACTCGTGGTTCGTCTCCGCCCTCTTCTCCGTCTTCTGGGCCGACCCCTGCGCCATCAACCGTGCCACCCGCGTCCACAACCACGGCAACGACAAGAAGCGCTTCCTGTCCGTCAAGTTCCACGACAAGGGCGGCAAGCAGAACAACCGCACCGAGACGGTCGACGTCAACTACGAGATCCCCATCAACAACTCGGACAACGAGCCCCTCTACTGCCGCTCCAGCGACGGCGCCGACATCTGGCCCTCGCTGTACGAGAAGGCCTTTGCCAAGTGGATCACCGGATCCAACTCGGAGCAGCCCGACATCACCCAGACGCACTGCGGCGACCCCGTCAAGGCCATGGCCCAGATCAACGGCCGCACCCCCCACTACTACATGTGCGAGAACCACTCGGCCCAGACCCTGCTCGGCCTCGTCCGCTCCAACAGCGTCAACAACAAGACCATCAACCCCATGACGGCCTACACCTACGCCACCGGCCGCGAGTACCACGGCGCCAACATCGTCGCCAACCACGCCTACTCCGTCCTCGGGTACTGCGTCCTCGGCGACAAGCAGTACATTGTCCTGCGCAACCCGTGGGGCGTCACCGAGCCCCAGGGCCTGACCAGCTACACCGGCCTCCTCGGCCGCGTCGAGCCCGAGATCTGGAACCCCGCCACCCTCCTCGACCACGGCGGTCTCTTCGCCCTGGAGGCTGACTCCTTCAAGAAGAACTTCTCCTGCATCGGTGTCGCCAAGTAAATGGCTCTTTTCTTGCGAATAAGTGACCGGTCACTTACTTCGCAGGGGCCGGTGGGGATGCCCTAGGCAACTTGAGAGACGTCAGATGTGCTCTGTTCCGTGTTTTTCCATCTGCTACTGTCTAGTGTCTAGTCTGGCGGACTCGATTTCGAGTCCGCAACCAAAAAGTTGAGTCGCTGGTGGCTGCTTCCGAACAGTGAGGTAGTTGTCGTGACGGAAAATCAAGGAAAATCAAAAGGCAGATTGAAAAGTCGGTTAGGTACTTCGCGGTAGCAAATGCAATCTCAGTTGCCGCTACAACTCTGCAAACCATCAAAGTGACATGTGTGATGAGTGTAATTTGGGTTTCTGACGTATGATTCCAATGGCTTGCCGGACTTTTGTAAGGTAATTTCTGGCAAAAAAGGCAGTGACAGGAGACGGGATCTGTATGGTAATGTTGTTATGTACATCAGGGGTATTGCATCATTAAGTAGCTCAACCTGCCATCTCACAGATAGAATTATTTTCTTCTTATTGTCTAGACAGACTTCGACTCTCCCTCTTGTGATCTAGGCTTCCTAGAGAGCGTGGCTAGTTCCGACTGACTGAGTGTTCTTCTCCTGTGTTGGCGTATCATCCCGTGCTGGCGCATAGGCCGGCGGGGTTGCGGCCCTGTTCGTACTATGAATAGCTGATGTAGGATTGGTGATTGCTTGGTCATATCCTTGGCTGTATCCGTAGCCGGTTTCGTTATTATACTCATAGCCATAGGTGGGATACGTTCCCTGACCATAACCTTGCGCGGTATCATTGGTGCTTGTATTCGCAGAAGCGGTGCTTGCTCGGTTTTCGCCCATGTACTTCTTCATCTCCGGATCGTGCTGGCGTTTCCTGTCCTTGCGCTTGCTGTATATGCAGCAAGCCGCAATCATGGAACCGATGACGAGGACTACGACGACGACGATGACGGCGATGATGCCTCCACCAATGGCCTTGGCTGTATTTTTTGTGCTTTCGTACTCCTCCGAGAAAGTACTGCCTGAGCTTGACTGCCCATTGATGGAAGATGGGTAGTTTCGGGCGACATTCTCAGAGTCTGGTTGGTCTTGGCGGCCGACGTGCAGATGAAAGATTGAGTCGTCGGCGGCAATTGGCAAACGGGTATCCCGGCCGCCGATGGGTAACTTAAAAATGGAATCGTCCGCAGCCGTAAGTGATCCGAGATCTCGGTCACCGATGCGGAGCTTGAAAATAGAGTCGTCCGCGGAGTTGCCTTGTGGTATGGAGGGCATGCTTGTTCGTGGGAGTGGTGTTGCTTCCAAGTGCAGAAAAGCTGGCACCGGAGTTCTACTGGATTGAGGTAAGTTGAAAGAACAATTCAAAGGACGAAGAGAGGATATTCATTGGGATTTATGTTCGACCTACGCTACCAACACGGCTATCGCCCTGAGTCGCTGCAGTGGAAACTGGACCCCGCGCACATCGTCTTGGCGACTCTCACGTTTCTGGGAATGACATCGTCCCCATGAAAGACTCACCATACAAACGGGGTGGCGGTGATATTTGAGCCTGATTTGGCTGACGAATTGGGGCGCCGTGTTGGTCGATTGGAGCTGTGCCGTTGGCCATTACAGCCCCATCGGACAAGGATGTGAGACTGTGCCACCCAACAGAGACACCAAAGTTCCCTAGGTATTGGAAGCGGACGATCTTACCCGAAACTAGTCGGACCATCGCCCAGCTCAAGTGGCAGTTGAACTCGGATTTGGGCGGAGTGCTGGGCGAAGTGCGTCATGAGCCTGAGTTGCTCAACTTCAGGGGCCGGTGCCTAGCGATCATCAAAGACTTTCAATCCATTGGCAGTTGAGATTTTCATACTAATGTGCCCATGAGGAGTGCTTATGCGTCGTAAAGGCCGCTCAGTGAGATGTAATCAGTTGCGAGAGTCCCATAAAGTAGCTCATAAACGTCGGAGTCTCTGTGGCCGAGAAGAGAACTAACTTATTAGTTGTTGCGTCTACCATCTGTAGAGACTATCTAGGTAGATGCGGCTCCTCCAAGCGGCTTTGAATCTGACGTGCTTTCGGGGGAGTTTAGTAAAAGAGGAGGTTATCAAGAGAGTCAGGCATGCCTGTGTCGTGTTACCAAGCCCGGGAACATCATAGGGCAAGCTCATGTATCTGTATCAGCACAGGAAAGCTCGTGACCACTGCTCACCGAGCAGGCCGTCAGAGAAGCGGCGCCACTACATATGCGTGAGTTTCCATGTGTCTTATCGATGAACCAATCATCGTAGGGACCCTATCAGAAGTGACAGTGAGGCAAGACAACGACGCATGTCCATCCTACACGTCCGATTTCCCCGCTCTTGCTACTGTCAAGAGCATCATCAACAAGAGACCCGTGGCTGGATATGGGGAACAACTATTCTGCTCCCTCGGCAGGGTCATCCATCGATTCCAATTCGGGCCCCTACACATCGAAACCGCTCCGACATGGTGATTTCATTCGAGTGTTGACCCTATTGCCGGAGACCCATCTGTCGGCCGAAATACGTTGCTCCCTAGAAGTGACGCGCCTGTCACATCTTTCCCAGGGGATGAATCCTTACACAACGCTTTCATACGTGTGGGGAAGCGAGAAAGATGCGGAATCGGCGGTGGTAGATGGGCACCACCTGTCGATAGGGAGGAATCTTGCCAGTGCGCTTCGACATCTGCGCTACCCACACAAGCCCACCAGATTATGGGTCGACGCCACCTCCCTTGACTGCAAACGGGGCCTTGTTGGCGTAGAAGATCTCGACTGCCTTGGCGACATCGTCGGCGGATGAAGGCATGTAGATGCATGCCGGGCGAAGGTTGGCTCTCTTGTCCCAGACGTTGATGCGCTGGGTCTCGTACGCGGTCGAGTTGGGGAGAAGATTCGAGTTGGAGGCATAGGCAGAAAGCTGCTCGCAAGCGGCTTTGACGCCATCGGTGATTAGGAGATCTCGCTGGCCAAACTTGTGAGTAGCAGCCACGGCAGAGCCAGCCAACGAGATGGCGGAGAGAGCAGAAGATGTTAACATTTTGGATCGGAAGTGAGAGACGGTTAGGGAATGGTGAAAAGAATGCGTGAGACTGAGATGATGGGATCGGGTTGAGAAGTCATGCAAGGAGAACTGTGGTATTTATTTGCTTCTCTCGTTTGGAACCGCTAGTAGCGATCCATCCAGTTTGCTTTCGTGTTGAATTCCTATCAGCACAGGGCACGAATAAACATCGTTATCGCAGTAGGAGACGAGCTTCAACTAGTTCCTTTCCGCATAAATACGCCGTTCTCGGTCTCGGAACACGCAGAACTGTTTCCAAAACGTAACTCAGCCTTGCTTGTGGATTGAGCGTGGACTCAGCGTGGAATTGGGGTGAATGGTCCACGGCATAGCCGTCGCTGCATGTACGTTTGCCTCTTGCCACGACGTGATCCATCTTGGCAAGTGTCAGACCCATTAGGGGGGATGCTTTAGCGGCCGGCAGTCGTGTTACCACGTTCTGCCCATATGTCAGGTTCATCGGATGTCGAAACCTCGACCGCCTCTCCTTCATGCTTGAACTACGACAAGTCTCTGATTTCAGTATAGCCCATGGCCCCATCTAGTCTCGATCCATTTTCGTGACTCGTCCAATCTCGGGGCGGCCTCGGAGGTGGATGTGGCATGTATCAGTATGAAGCATTTCGCAGTATGCCTCATTCTGTACGGGGTACGTTGTGTTGAATCATGTCTCCCTATTTCGGATGTATTTTGGCAGTAGCTCGGACTCAGTCCGTTGCGATGGCCGCGTACAACCTGTCGACGTCGGTTAAGCTTCCTGATGTGTTAAGCTTGTTGATGAAAAAGATCCGGAAGAAAGCCGCCGACGATCAAAAGCGGTCCGCGCAGCTCTAATCAGGGATGGCGGCAGGCTTGGCGAACGGCAATATTGTTCGTCTGGCTTCATCGAACTGTGATATCTTCAAGGCCGACTTCGGCATCGTTACTCCGCCACCGGTCATCACGCCCACTTCCCGGTGGCTTGGATTTGAAATTGTGGTGCTGCCAGGGACGCGCAACGAAAGCAACTCCAGTTCGTGAATACGTCGTATTGAGGACGGCAGCTATCGGCGATAAGAAAGGACCTGCCTAGATCCAGCAAAGCCTCATCAACTGCGGAGATGTCTCGGACAGCTCTCTTCTGTCGGCAGAGCCGTGCCATCTGCGAGTCTGACCAACCAAAATAAACATCAAAGCCCCTCGCCAGTTAGAATTGGGCCATGCGGTCCGAGTAAACCTTGACGAAAGGCTCAGCGTCCAGTGCTGTTTCATCGGATCAAAGTTTGTCTCCGGCCGTGACTACGAACAGACTTCATGATGGCCCGCGACTCGCCGACGGTCGGACTCAATCTACATAGAACAACAAAAATTTGTGCCCGACGCTCCCTAGCATCAGTTAGCCAAAAACAAAGAAACCGGAACTCACCTTGTTTTGATCTACAGACACCAGTTCGGTTCCTTTGACGGAAAACCCGCGTTCAAGCCAGAATCTACTCCCTGTCGTCATCATGGACTCCTCCGCCAATCACACCTGGGGCGAAATCATGTCCGGCGCCACCCGTCGGTCCAACGGCGCTGCATCAAGCACGCTGATGCCCAGCTCCACAACGATAAAGGGCTGGCTCGTCTGCGTCGTGCTGTCGCTGCTCAACAACCTCATCGACAGAGTCACGCGATATCAGCCCAAGACCGCTGAGCAAATTGCCCGGGATGAGAGACGGCGAAGAAGGTTAGGCGCATGGGAGAAGCGATATCACGACTTGGAGAGATTGCATGAGATGTTCGCCGAGCTAGATATTCCGGAAATCGACAACACGGTCGATGTGCATGAATGGCTGGATCTAGCTTTCTGGCGGACGTGAGGATGCCCGGTGTTGCGACGAATTTGGCGAAACTGTACAACACAGAACGCGGGTTTGCTTAGCCATGTCAGACTCATAACTTGAAATTTTTCTCATTTCTGTCAAGATATCGTCAGATCACTGAAGTTACGAGGCAGACTTCAAGGCTTAAGCTTTGAGACCAGAGTAGATGCGGCATTGCAAAAGAGCGCTGTTCCGTTAGCAAGGCTGGAACCTTTGATTTCTTGCGTTGGCACTGCGCTTTCGTTTCGAATCCATGTTCGGTATTTAGCCCACGACGGCCAACAGTAGTCGTGCTTGGGCGAAAGCAGAGTTGTTGACCCTTTAGTCTAGAGATGTGTAGGTTGCGAAGATAACGCTACACGTAGGGTATTGTACCACAGCCCAACTAAACGTTCCAGTCTTCGGACAGCCACGCTTATGATCAAAACATAGGACTGTGCCGTTTCTGACTAGCATGGCCGTCGTTTTGTTGAGAGGAGCTCTCAAACAGTTGGGAAATAGAGTTGGTTCAGATACAGCTAGTTCGTAAGCTTAACACCGGTGGTATCATGGAATTACGCGGCGTGCGTCGTCACATATCAGCAGGGAATCAAGTTTTCACTACTGAACTGAAAAGCTGTCGTCACAAGGGATAGTTTCAAGTCAGAAACACAATTCTACAACTGCAGACCTCAAGCCGTCCTTTTCCACCCACTCGGCGCAGGCAATACCTCGCAACATGGAGACCAAACATCTGACAAAGGCAAGTCAAACATCGATATCCATCGCCTTTTCGTTCTGCACCTTCATCGTCTCGAGAACGGTCGAGGCATTGCGAGGTTCCAGACTCTTCGTGACGGGGTTCGGTGCGGAGAAGACCTCTTCCAGCTCCTCGAGCGTACGGTGCTTGGTCTCGGGGAAGAAGAAGTAGATGAACACGGCCTCGATGAGGTCCCTGCAGAAACTGTCAGCCCTCAAATGCGTCAAACGTAGAAACACTCTCACGCAACCCTACCAAAAGACAAAGACGAGATAGAAGTAGTATCCAATCTTCTCAAAGGCCGGTCCGGAACTATACGCCAGCACCAGGGAAATGGCCGACGACGCAAAGTTTCCCACCGCTGTGCCCTTGGCGCGCGTTGTCGTCGTCAGCGTCTCGGCAATGTACATGCTCTGCTGCGCCGTCCAGCCGAGCGAAAAGACCACGCCGAAGAGGTACACGAAGGCGATGGTCGTGTTGGCGGCGTTGGTGTTGCTCGGGTCGTCGACGGCCATCTTTGACGTCCCCGTGATTACTGCGAAGCAGACGGAGCAGAAGAGGATGCTGTAGATGAGCAGGGGGCGACGGCCGACGCGGTCGGTGAGGCGGGCGCCGACGACGCTGCCGAGGAGACCGAGGACGCTGTTCACGGCGTTGAGGGCGAGGACGCGCTGCTCTTGGACGATGCCGGCTGTGTTCATCATTGTGACGAGGTAGTAACTCGACAGAGAGTTTCCGGAAGCCTAGTATAATTAGCATGTGTAAAAGGGGCTATTAGGCTTACCGTGGAGGATGGAAGAGCTAACCTGTCCCATGATGGCCATGCCAAGAACGCAAATCAGGCGTCTACGAGCGGAATGGGTGTTCCAGAGTTCGTGGTAGTCCCACCACTTCTTGTCGCTGGCCTCGCTGGAGATCTGTGCCAGCATCTCCTTCATCTGCAGCTGGACGATGGGGTGGTTGGGGTCTTTCTCGCCGTGGAGCCGAGTCAGGACGCGGGCGGCTTCTTCGTGTCTGTCGTTGGCGACGAGCCAGCGCGGCTATCGTACCAGAGTCAGTGACTGGTAGCATGTGGTAGGAAACTTGGGAACTTACACTCTCAGGAAGGAAGAATACGAATATCATGACAATACCGCTGGTAACCATCTTTCGGCATGTTAGCAAGGCTGAGGCGACTCATGGAGTGAGGAAGCCAAGGCACCTGGATCCAAACTGGAATTCTCCAGCCATCGTCTCCCGGGATGAAAGAGGAGCCGTAGACGACCCATCCGGCAATGATGGAACCAACAGGCCTAGGAAAAATCAATTACTGCACTGTCTGGGTATGGATAGTACTCAACTCACCACATGCAGTTGTAAAGACCAGTCAGAGTACCTCTCCACTGTCTCATTGTTAGCCGTATTACTGTGTTGGGTTTCGTTGTAAATCTCCTACCTTGGGGTGAGCCAACTCGCTCACGTATGTCGGGGCAGAAACGCAGCAGAAGGAGACGCCAAATCCCAGAATGAATCGACCGCCAAGAAAGTGAGGGATATCATTGCTGGTAGCTCTGTTGTGCATGTTAGCCTTGCATCAGAGATCTGTGCGTGGAGTTGTCGTACTGCACGGCAGTTCCACCGATGATGAGCAATGCTCCGATAAACATGCCCGAACGACGGCCCAGTAAGTCATTCGTCGGTCCTGGTTTCCTTCATATTAGTGACGACTTTCTTGGGTCCCTGTTAGATATTGATGAGACTCACCAGTGAAGAAGATGGCAGCAACACTGCCAACGTTGTACATCATGAAGACGATGCCAGTCGACGAACCAGATGTGGTCCTACATCTTCGTCAGAAGCGGATGCCTGCGGATCAGGACGAAGCGTCTTACATGTTGAAAGTGCGTTGGTAGGATGTCATTCCATTGAGACCACCTGAGGGCAGAAATCAGCCGTAGTCCAACCACATGATGCCGCAAACCTACCCATCAATGATCCATCGTAGCCGTTGAGCGCGCCACAGCAGTATGCGACAAACAGTACACCGTAGAGGGTAAACATGGACGCCGTCCACGGCGAATAGTCGCTCCCGTCAACCTCGTGCGCAATCTCATGCGCAACCACCGCAGCCACCTCAGTGGGGGGCAGGTCTTCCTTCATGTCTGGGCCCGCTAGGTCTCGTCTTTTGTGTGCGCCACCGTAGGCATTGTGGACAGGCTCGGCCATGTTGGCAGGCAGTTATCGTCGGCCGTCCGGTCTTTGTTGCTATCAAAAGGAGTCCAAGGTGTAGTCGGGCCAAGAGTCTGGAGACGACAACAAGCAAATCAAGCCCTTCCGCGGATCGGCGCAGACCTGATCCCCTTTTATAAGCTTGACAACATGCATCTCATCCCACCCGCCGCGTGCCCTGACGGAACTACTTCTGCTGACAACCGAGGTGCAGGACCAACAACACCACGCGTGGGTTCAGGAAGTAGCCCACTGTGTATCCACAACCAACAGATGCACAGCAAAACAGCTGAGCTATCCCCGCAATCCGCACGGCTACCCCAGACGCGGCCGCGATCCCACGTCCGATCACATGAGAAACGGGACTAGAGCGTTGCGTTGACGGATGGTCTTGGGTGGTGGGGAGTGGAATGTCCGGGTTGTATTACCCAGTGGAGGAGGTCGGAGGAGGCAAGCAGCTCACGGCTGTGAATTGAACCGGAACGCCGAGATGAGGCGTGATTGGAGGGGCTAACTTGGGCTGTTGGGTTCGGTTCAGGAAGCTTGGCGATCGGTGGATGTGGTGCTTGTTTCGGCTCCGGGTTCCCCGATCGCTTGAGGATATGGGATGATCCTGTGATCATGGTAGGAATCGTGCCCCTGCCGATTCTTCTTTACGTCAGGCATGTGGCTGCTGTGGCGAGCAACCCAAAGTCCAGACTATTGGGACTGTTGCCCTTCCCCTTTGTGTATCGAGTCATCTGGCAAACATTATGTGGTTGCAAGATCATGGGACGGGTAACTAGATCCAGCTTACCAGATGGTGGTGTGTGGCGTCTTGCTTCCTGCACGTTTTCTCTGCCGTCCGGCATTTGTCGGGGTTACACGGCGCCGGCGGGTAAACCGGTCCGAGCCAGGGTCCCGGATTAGGATGCCTCTGCATGGTTTCTGTACACGACAAGCTCTGATTACGGACTACCGTAGCAGAGAGACAACACACCCCGGGAGAGTAAAACTTCAGAGACCGATGACGAAATAGCCCATGTTAGACTATGAGTGGTGGACGAGTTGTGGATCTGTGTCTCTTCTCCAGACCGTACGATCGGGTGGTGTGCCGTTAGGACCTGTCAATGTCGCTTCCCCAGCCTTGACCCTGTCAAACATGTGGCTCTTTTATGCTAGCTTGACGTTCGAGACCAATTGACTTCGGGGACAGTTTTCCGAGCTGTGGTGCGCTTCGCAGCAGGTTGTATGAACTGGCCGTTGGCTGATGTGAAAGAGGGAACATAGGCGACCGCCCAAGGCGCTTATTTCTCGCTTCAGCCAGACAAGCCTGACGGATTGTCTGATCTAGGCATAGGCATGGCGTCATCGAATCATCAAGGAGCATTGAATGGCCTCGGCTCTAACAGGTTGCAGTCGGATCATGATCATCGGACCACCCCAGCGGTTCCTCATCAAGAAACAACCAACCGATTTCCATTTGAAAGTCGAATGTTGTGAGCCACGTGCCACTTTCAGCCTGCGGAAATGGTATCTTCACGCAAGCCGCGGCCTGACTTCTGGATCGATCTGACCCGAAATTGGACCCCTACGGTAAAGATGCTTGTCCCACATGCGTGACGCGAGAAGTGTGCTCACCACAGCTGACCAGACTGAACGTTACATCGAAGCTTTTTCCTTCAAAATAGCATCATGGTGTCGTATTTGAGTAGCATATGAGGTAGGCTATCTAGCAGCTGCTTCAGAGGCTTTCCTGTTTACCGGCGTCAGAGGTTCTGCCACAAACTCACCGTTTGCACCAACAACCTCCACGATATCCTCATTGCATCAGCCGCGTCGTCAGCGCCGCGCCGCCATTGTGACACGTCAACGTCACGTTATCCATGTCCGCCAGCACCCTGGAGATCCGAGGTTCGTGATAATGCACATCCAGCCCAGCAGCAGCCAACCACCCGCTCTGCAGCGCCTCTACCAAGGCATTCGCGTTGACGACCTGCCCCCGCGAGCTACTCACCAGCCTCGCTCCGTGCTTTATCGCCGCGAAGGCCTCTTTGTTGATCAAATCCTGCGTGTGCGCGTTGAACGGCGTGTGAAGTGTCACACAGTCCGCGACACCGAGCAAGTCGTGCAAAGTCGGATGAAACGTGGCTTCCAGTTCCTCCTTTACTTCTTTCAGCCAGCGAACAACGTAGTAGTAGTGAGTCTTCATGCCCAGTGCCGTGAGGGCCTTGTACGCGAGTTTCTTGCCAATGTTCCCCAGCCCCACGATACCCAGTACGTGACCCCGTGGATTCCGGGGGATGTTGTCTACTAGGCGGTGCATCGCGGTGAACTGCTCCGAGGCACCTGTCCGCGCCGCGCGCTGCGAGTGTCAAAAATTGCGAAAGACGGAGAGGATCATGAACAGCGCCGTGTCGGAAACGGCTTCGTTGCTCACGCCGTCGCTGCTGGCGTACCATATCCCCCGGCGGCCGGCGGCGTCGACGTCGGCCTAGTTGAACCCCGCGCCGGCGGAGGCGAGGATGCGTATCGAGGGCGGCAGCAGGGGGATGAGTTCATCGTCCCACTGGCCCATTTCGCCGCCGGACTGGAAGTGAGGCCGGAAGATGGCGGAGAAGTCGCCGTACTTTTTAGACTTGAGGGCTGCGATGAACGAAGCGCGGTCGGGCTCTTCGTTTACGACGACGGTGAAGCGATCTGTGAAGATGGATTCGTAGTAGTCGTTGTTGTACTTGATATCCTCACCGAGGCGGAGGACGATGTGTTTCGCGCTGATCACGTTGAGCGGTGGGTGGCGGGATCTTGTCAACGATGGGGGACTTCTTACGCGTCGAAGTGGAATGGTGAATCTTGAGAGCAGAATCACGGAGGTGAGATTGCGTGCTCTTGTGGATCGCATTTACGCGATGTCGGATGCTGTTTTTGACGAACGGCTGGCCCCCGCATGCCGGCTGCATGATCGAGCGCCTGTGCTGCAGTTGTTCCGGCAAGAAGACCAGCATGATCTCGCATGTTTACGGAGTATGTCCGGACGAGACAAGATTCCCATCAAAATGGCCAGCTGCGACAGCGAGTCGCGAGTTCGATCTTTCTACTTGTGCCAGACTAAGTGCTGCCAAAGCAAGGGACTAAATAAAGTATCAATCGGACGTCAGCAACTGAACTGCTTTGTTTGAGCAGTTTATTTTACTTACCTTATTTGAGGGTTCAAGGAGTAAACAAGAAGTCGTGCTTTCAGACCATGCTGAATGCCTTCCTTGTCTTTGAAGTCGAATAATCGCAGGCGCAACTCGTCTCCCTGCTGGATAGAGAGTCAGTCCATCGTATGGCAGTCTGATTGGGTCTGACAGTTTGCTCCCAGAGAGCCCCACTCGGCCTTCTCTTCGATGCTCGGAGGTCTCGGCCGAAGATCCACTTCGGGACACCCGACCGGGAAGCGGTACCCGAGACCCGTGACTTCCCCGCAAGCCAAGAATCTTGGGCCCCAAGATTGGGGCAGGACGCCGACCTCACCGGCCTTCCCCGGACTTTGCACTCATGTTACCTCAGATATTCCTCGTTGTGAGCTCGCTTCCCATTTACAAGAGATCTCCGGCAGGCATCACCACGTTTGGAGAAAGGGTAGGCGGACCAGAGTCTTCTGGACGACACCGACGGAACCGTTTCTACCTGCCGATTTCGTTTTGATGTCATGTTAGTTAGTATACGCGCAAGGAGCTTTCTCCCCTGATGCGGCAAACTGACCATACCTTCCTGACTTGTACGCGACAAACTTGGCGAGAGCCTTCCTCGATGCTGCTGCTCTTTTCAACGATACCAGCAGACTCTACTTGCCTCAGCTTCTTCGTCGCTGACTCAAGTAGGTATTCAAGACCCCGTCCTCTGCTCGAGTACCAGAGATAAACAACATGCAACTTTCATCATCTCCTTTACTCAGGCTAGACATGTCAAAGGTGCCCAGCACAGCGAGCGCCGAGAAACACAATCCACCCAGTTAAGTCTCGACTCTCCCTTTGTGATCCTTTCTTGATATTTTTCTCAGTCATCATGTCTTTTTCTGCATGCAGTCTCGAAGCTTCGTCGAATGGCTTTGCTCAGCCGGTGGCGAATGCCCGTCGCAATCCGCTGTTCTGGGTGACCGACGAAGAGCGCATCAAAGCCTTCAATCCCATGGAAAAGAAATTTTACATTCTCCACACGTATCTGGAAGCACTTGGCAAGGTTCCTTATTCGACCTTCCACAGAATGATTGAGTCAGCCTACCCGGTGTTCAATAGTCGACTGGCCTTTTTAGATTGGGCCACCGAGTGGTTAGCCCGGGGCAAACAGTTCTTCGTCGTGCCCACTATTGTGGAATACATTGAGTTCGTCTCCCAGACCAACTTCAGCGACTGGGCGGAACGTGCCGCTTGGGAAATGGCCATGAACCTTCACACACTTCCTTTCATGGCCCTGGGATGCAGCAACTACGGTGGGGTCGAGACGTGCTACGGTCTCGAGTCGAACATTAACTACCTGACGCCCAATTTCATTGCCGCCGGAGATGAGCATCACCCGAGAGTCATCGAATCTTCCGTCCTGGGAATTAACACCAATGTCGCTCTGCCTCTCCACCCGGGCCGAGTCGGCGGCCGCAACCCGGAGTGCGAGTCCAATCTGCGCGCCGCCTTACCTGGTGATGAGAACCACCCCCATGGTTTCGTATTTGCTCAGCTGGGATCCCTCTGCGTCTTCTAGGGCGAGCGAGGATAGGAGAGGGCTCGCTTGGAGGGAAATGATAAGGAAGGGCCATGGATCTATACCGGATTCGGTGTGGTGCTACAGCTCTCCGCCAACGGCGCCCCGGGAGCTGTTTATATCATCTATGGTAATCACAGACAAGAATCCGAGGGAATGCGATGCCACACCCGAACGTCCGACGACGGGAAGGAACCCCTCCCGTCCATTGGCCGTTTGCATCCAGCCTGCAATCCTGCCAGTCGATTCACCGTCGCGAAGATTGCAGACAGTCTCGAGCTGCTGATTAGGAGCCCCAGAATCGACTTTTGGCCGCTCCTTGGGCACCAGCCCGTCAGGGAGCTCCAAATCACTCGCGTTTTGCGCGCTACCGCCGCTTCTGGACAAAAGACGCTCGTTCGTCAATGGGTCAAGGATTAAGTTGAGTTCCAATGGAGGGATTCAGACGGAGGAACTTGCTGGGGCCGGTGGTCTGCATTGTTTGTAGCTTATATAGGCCCAATAGATGACACCAGGAATGCATGGGGGAGATTGTCGATGCGGAAATGTTCTGAATCTTGCGGAGGTTTGTCAAGAGCTATTCGTCACGTTTCCAGGCGATAAGACCATTGTTTCCAGCCTGTCGCAGGTCTGATTCCGTTTTCGTGATCTTGGCCACACGAGGTGAAGGCTTACAGGACATTGCTCGTGCGTACACGGCGTCAATGGACAGGGGGTCGGGTGTTGATGAAGGGGCGCCCTTGGGTCTCGCGGCGACGAAGATAATGTGCCAATGGCCTTTATGGCGTAAAACATGTCTTTTCTTCTGCTTTTTTCCTTTTCTGGCGCGGCTCGGTGGCTTAAGGATGGTCCTTTCAGTCGTCATCATACCTGAACGAGACAAATGAATACACGGCAAGAGGTTAGCAGGGCAGCGCCTTCATTTAACTCTCAGGGTTCTGAAAAGTATTTGTAGGTGACTCCGGATGGCAAATGAAAGCCTGCCTTTGAGAAAACGTTCTTCACCGTTCAGGTACGCGAAGAGAGGAGTAGCCGAAGGAGCGTTGGCGCGCCCCTGTCGAATGCTCACAGGGCCTTCGCTCTCCATTCGAGGTAAGCATGGTATTTCATCGCCAACCATAGAGAGTACTGTCGCAACGATAATAATGCCCTGGATGATGACCGTACGCATCGAGCAATCAAATCAGCGTTATAGAGCGTCATGGAAAGCATCACGTGGTCTGATGATTCATTTACTTCGTACAGCAAGTCATTCTTCACATGAAAGAGGCGGCGAGGAGCTCTAGAGATTAATTCTATTGGGTATCCTGTCCTGTCTATGAGTGATAGCCGTCCAGTCCATGATGTATGAGCATGTGGCTAGGGTACTGAAGCGCAGCTCGTGATTCGTGGAATTTTCTAATCGTTTCTCGTAATGTCGTGAGGCAGACCCGACTGGTGACTGGTCATGTTAGGAGATGACTTAAGGAAAGGTGAAGTCGTGAGGACGTGGACAAGGTCATGTTGTCCACCTGTGCCCCGTTCCTGATGAATGCCCCTCCTGCCCAAGTGTGTGTGGTAGCCGCAGGATGAATGGTGACGACAAGCACGAGAGTGCCAGCAATGTGATGAAGGGAACGATGCCGATAGGGACACCTGGAGATAGCTAAGGAAATCAGGTGAAGTTCTTGGGAGATTCCCCTCACGCCGCCGGAAGAAGGAAATACTGTCCGCCGTCACAGGATTGCATCGTTCGAAATAGATTCGCTTCGGTCGCTGATGATGGAGCGGCGTTGAACTCGAAGTTGAGGCCTGGTCCAAGGCACAGGAGGCTGCCGGCAACCTTGGCCACGGTGAAGTTGTCCTTCTCACCACAGTGCTTGTGAGGCGTGAAAAGATGGTCAAAAAGGTGGTCGAGGGAGCCCATGAGGACGCGGCTGTCATCGTCGGGGTTCTGCAGATGGTTGTTGAAGACGGCGTATACTTCATGCGGGCGCCCGGTCACGTCGACTTCTACGACGAGCCCGTAACCTGTCGCCTCCCAAGGTGCGTTTTCCTTCTTGGTCCCATGCTCACGGACCTCGTCCCAGTTAGTACCGGTGTAGTAGGAGATAGCGCCCAGCTGAGCGAACATGAGGAAGGTTGTGCCAGTGCCAACAATAAGCAGGCTCTGGTGAAGCGGCTCATTGCGATAGCCGGCATTTGAGTGAAGGTAGGCGGGGCCAGCGTCCAAGCGATAACCAGTGAAAAAGCCACCGTAACGGCTTTCTCCAAAATGGTAGGGTGGCATGTTCGAGAATCGCATCATCGTGATCCACAGGCCTCGAGACTTGGGCGTAGCAAAATTCGTCTCGAACGTTTTCGAGAGGAAATCAGCAAACGCGAGGGGGGCTTCATTGTGCCTGATGAAACCATTGCAGGTTTGATCGACCCAGCTTGTGTATTGCAAGAACCTGTCGGTGTCGGGAAATTTCTTCCTGAGCAACTCGTAGCGCTCTGTCACTGGCAAAAATTGAGTGCGAAAGGCGTTGTAGAAGGTAGAGAATTCAGTGATGTCGGCAGGAGAAAAGTTCGGGGCTGACATGATGCTGTGAGAGGGCCAGGAGAATGAAGAACGTTGGAAACCACCGTTGGGTGAAAGAAACTAGTGAAAAGATGTAGAATAGGCGGATAGTAGGAGTGACGAGGGCGATAGTTCCGAGATCTTCGTGCCTGTCAGTAGACGAGAGTGGTGAGTTTGTAGTGAGGAAGTGATGAGTTTGTAATGAGGAGCGCGGGTAGCATACGTAGCCGTATACCCTCTGTACCCTACTGGCGACGCCTGTTGCCAGCCGTAGCCTAGTGCCGTGGCAACTGGTAAGCAATTGCCACCCAGCTTTAACACTAGGTACCTTTGTACTGTGATAAAAACCCGGGGAAGGTTCCTAGGTAGGCACGTGCCTAGTGTACCTAGGTACCTTACATAAGGCCGGCAGTACCTCTGTGTACGATCCACGTATTCACTCACTGCACTGCAGGCTGGCCGTTGCTCAGGCAAGCGACAAATCTCCCAAGAGTGCTGAGACAGGTGGCTTCCAAACACAGATAAGGATACGGCACTTGGCGTTCATCGGCTATCAACGTTAAGCTTAGCCTGCACGTCTCGACGCGGGGATAGCCATACCATAACTTGGTACAAACGATAAACAGTCATACATTCGCGTCCTCTCGTCGGACTGCAGACGGTCGGGCAACTGTCCAATCTGATTCTCGGCCTTGCTAACAGTCATTCAAACCTTTCATCTTCGTCGGCTATCCCGGTAAATACCTATCTCGCCCGCCAAGCCTAACGCCCTTGTCTGCCGGTGGAGATATACTGACGACAGCTCTCTAGACCCCTCTTTGAGCCATACAGCATGTCCGCGGCTCCATCTACTCAGACTTCTCGGGCCCATGATAGCTCTGCCGCTCCCTGGTCTCCCCACAGCCGTACCCCACGACAACTCAAGGCTACCATGATGGAGCCGAGCATCGCTTCCTCACTCAAGGGCCAAGACGTACAAAGCGGGGGACAACGTGACGCTCGTCAATAACTCCGTATCACCGACAGCGGAACTCGGGATGAGATAACAGCTTGGGACTCTGCCTTGATCTATAAATGGGACGACAAACATGTCCAAGTCTTGATCGGGATGTCTCTCACAATTCACGCAGAGCATCAACTTTGGCCTCGCCTCCATCATCATGTCTGTTAAAGGCCTTTCCGGAAAGCTCTTCTTGGCTTTCTACGTGAGCGTAGCTGCAGCTTCGTCGGTCCTTCCCCGTCAGACAAATGGCTCAGAACCCAACACCAGTCCGTATTTCAAAGGCGTCTCTGACTACCTCGACTCCATCATCGAAGAGCTATGGCCCATCAACAAAGAGATCCATAACAACCCGGAGCTCGGCTATGAGGAAGTCAAGGCCCACGACCTGTTGACCGATTTCATCGAGTCGCACGAAGGATGGAACGTGACTCGCTCCATCTACAATATCAGTACTGCCTTTGTCGCCATTTTCGAGGGTAGCGGCGAGGGACCGGTTGTGTCCTTCAATGCAGAGTATGGTACGCTTCATGACACCTGTGACCTTGACCAATAACTGAGTGCATGGGTGCTAATGATGATGCAGATGCGCTCCCCGGCCTCGGACATGCTTGCGGACACAACCTCATCGCCACGGCCTCCGTCGGCGGAGCTCTTGCCACGGCGGAGATCATGCGCGCCGAGAACCTCCCGGGCAAGGTCATCCTGTTTGGAACACCTGCTGAAGAGAGTACGTGCCATCGATTAGAGGCCTGCCTTCTTGCCGAAACCTTTTCTCACACAAAACCTTTGCCCTGCATTTAAACATCTCGTTTTCACTCTATGAACTCGTCGTCAACCCATCTCGGCCCCTTCTTGAATCTTTCAGACCTCTAATGGCTTATAGGTCTCGGCGGCAAAGTCAAGCTGCATGAAGCCGGCGCGTTTCGCGACCACAACATTGACATCTCTCTCATCACCCATCCTACGAACGGTGGTGACTCACCTTACATGATCACCACCTCCACGGATCGCTTTGAAGTTGAGTACTACGGCAAGGAGGCCCACGCGGCCGCCGCCCCATGGGAAGGTGTCAACGCCCAGGATGCCCTCATCCTCGCCAACAACGCCATCGCGCTGTTGCGCCAGCAGACCCAGCACACGGACAAGATCCATGGCATCATCTCCTCTGCCGGCTCCCGCATCAATGTCATCCCAGCTCTCGCCCAAGCCTCCTTTCAGATCCGCTCTGCTGATAACGCGGCATTGGAGGACTGGACGGAACGGGTTTTGAAATGCTTCGAGGCCGGTGCCCTTGCCACCGGCGCCGAGCTCAACCTCACCATGAGGCCGTACGGATATGACAACATGGTCAACAACGACATACTTGCCAACACATACACCAAGTACTTCACTGAGCTAGGCGGCGAAGTTCCCAGCGCCGAGATCGACAAGCTTCGCGATCCGGATGGCAGCACCGACCAGGGAAACCTCAGCCACGACTTCCCCAGCATCAGCCCGTACTTTGGCATCACCAATGAAGACGGAAGTGTGCCCGAAGGAGGACCCCACACTTCTGCATTCGAGGTTGCTGCGGGCAGCAGGCCAGCTTTCGACAAGGCAATCATGGTCGCCAAAAGCATTGCGGGTGTTGCTGTAGACGTGCTGACTGTCGAAGGCCTTTTGGATAATATTAAGAGAGAGTTTACGGCGGCTCAAGAGGTGCAGAGGAGGCGTCGCTCTATCATTCATGCCTAGCACCTTGTAGCCACTAGATTCATCTCTCATGATGAGCTCCACGTTGTCAACCTAGTTGCTAGCACGACGACAGGACTATTCAAGGGCGTGGAGAAGCTGATCCATCATACCGATAGAGAGCGCGATCGATGGGATTGGATCAGAACATGCATATTGAAAGCCAACATCTCGGATGAGTGTGGGGTCCGCCAATAGTATCTAAGATGTCACTGCTACCTTTCGTCCGATATATGTATCAGAGAGAAGTATGAGAGAAGAGATGGAAGTGAGATGAATATCTGAAGTCGACTTGTCTGTTTTAAGCTCTTCAGTATCTGTATCAGGAGCCTTGGCCCACCACCCCGCTGTTTGCCCACAGACGACCAGCTCATCGCAAAGAAGGGAACACCAACAGCAGGCATAGAATACATGAGTGGGTATAGTGTTTTGTTATCATGTCTTTGCTCTTCTAGGCTTGGTATCTACAACTTTCCAAGTCAAGTACATGCGAAAGTACTGGTATGGGGTAAAAGCTGCGTGTTTTCTGTCAAATACCAGAGTAGGTCTTGAAGCAATGCATTAGAAATGTATCAACAGCTTGCCCTTTGCCGTCTCTGACTGCTATGGCAAACGACTGGGAGAAGGCGAGAAAATCCAAGGAAAGCTTCCTGTCACCTAGAGGAGTTTTACCCTGGACTTCTGCACAGAACTTCCCGACGTGCGATTTGACATCAAGGCGCGGACATGATTGCTGCCGCTTGCTCCGCCATGGCATACAAAGGCGCCATCAGGTGAGCAGCCATGGGCACAGGCAAGACGGACGCGTCGACGACGCGCAGACCCTCGACGCCCTTGACCCTGAACTCGGAGTCCACGACGTCGCCCATGGCACAGGTCCCGTGGGGATGCCACGTGGTGACGCCCCCCGCGGCCAGGCGCGCGTCGAGGTAGTCGTCCGAGTCTCCCGGCGACGCGGCGGGGAAAGCGTCCGGGGCGGTTTCGCCCGCGACGTATTCCCTGCCGAAAGCGGTGTCGAGCATCAGTTTCGTGAGCTGGCGGACGCCCTCACGGTAGACGTGGCGGTCGACCTCGGTCTCGAGGTAGTTGAGGTCGATCAGGGGCCCGTCTGCGGGGTTGGACGAGTTGAGGCGGACGCTGCCGCGGGAGGTGGGCAGGAAAGAGACGACGTTGGTGTACATGTGCGAGCCGTCCATGGGCACTTCCGGGTTGGCGGGGCTGTATGCCTGGTATATGACAAACGTCTCGAGAAAGGTGCGGTTGTTCCTCAGAAGGGGGTGGGAAGCGGCGTCTGGGGCGCTGCCTTCGTCCTTGGCGATGGCGCCGGCGAGTCCGGTTTTGTCGACGCCGGTTGAAGTTACCCAGTCGATGGGATATCCCGTGGTAAACTCGGGTTGGGCAAAGATTGGGTTGGTGGATCCGAGGGCGTAGCCGTTGTCGGGGTTCTTGAGCTTCCAGTACTGGTAGAAGGACATGTGGTCGATGAGGTTCTTGCCGACTTCGGGGAGATCCAGGCGGACGGAGATGTTGTGCTGTCGGAGTTGTTCCTTCGGACCGATACCTGAGAGCATGAGGAGTTGCGGGGAGCGGTAGGCACCGGCGGCGGAAATGACGTTTCTGGACGAGATTTGGGTGCCGTTGGCAAGCTGGACGCCCCTGGCCTCGAGGGTGCCGCACGCAGAGCTGTTTGACAGGATGATCTTCTCGACGAGGGTGTCGGTGAGAATGGTAACGCCATCGAGGGGGTAGATGACGGGTGGCAGTTCGCGGAGACCGTTGCGGCGGACTTCGGTGAGCTCTGCGCGGCCAATGTTGTCGCCCGCGTTGCTGTCGTTGCCCGGGAGGGACGGCACGCCGAGTTCATCCCAGCCCGCAGCGACGGCCTCGCGAAGTGGATAAGCGCGGCCGGTTGACGTGACGGAGGCGACGTGGAGAGGTCCGCCGGTGCCATGTTGCGCTGGGTTGGTCGTGCTGAACCAGTCTTCGAGCTTCTTCATGTAAGGAAGCTGGTTCTCGTAGTTCCAGCGCGGGTCGCCGACCTTCTCGGCCCACTCGTCGTAGTCAACCTTGGGACCTCGCGTGTATCCGCCTGGATTCGTCAGTCAGGTATACCAGCTTGAGGGTTTCAGAGACGCACTTACAGGCGTTGATTGCGGCGCCACCTCCGAGACCTTTACCTTGGTTGAAGATTAGGCTGCGGTTCTTCAGAGCTGCCACGGGCTCTGTCGGGTACTGCCAGTCCAGTTCGCCGCCCATGAGGTTGGTGGCATTGGTGTAGAGGATGTCGGTCCGCGACCTAGTATCCTCGCCCGCCTCGATGAGCAAGATGCTTAGCGAGCTGTTGTACTCGAGCATGCGGCTGGAGATGACGGAGCCGGCAAGGCCACCGCCGACAATGATGTAGTCCCATACGGTAGAGAGCATCTTGTGTATCGGAAAAAAAGCCCCTCCAAACTGTCACAGTGTCCAGGTGAAAGAAAGGTTGGAGAGAACTGTTGGACCAAGCGAAGGGTCGTGATACGTTCAGGTCAGACAAGGCGGAGTGATTATTACTTTATACCCCAAGTAATGTCAGATATGCATCCCCTTGTATTTTTCTCCGTACCTGGTGTCCATGTCCTCGTTCCCCTGCTCATTCGACGTGTCTCTTACAAGAGTCCACCATACCATCTTGGTGTGGCTCAGTAGTTCTGTACAGCTACTTGTTTGTCGTCGACGCAACTAAGGCAACATTTCACATGCTTTTCTTTTTCGTTCTGTTGAATTTGCCCCTTTTCCCCTTTCCGTTTGCTCTCGATTGGCTGTTGTTTTGCAGATGTATGATACCTAGCTGCTGGGTGATGATACTGGTAGATATGCTCCGGAGACCGTTCTACTGAACTGTGGATAATGGCAATATCTTGTTGGAGCCATGTGGATACTGCCTTGTACAAGGACTACAACTGACGAGTCTGGAAAGTTGTCCGAGACGGGGCATCTGCTTCCGCACCCCTGTGATGTCCAGATTTGGCTTCGACTCTTGGAGACAGAATTTTCGCCAACAACTTGCCACTATCCGAAGTTTTTTTCAAACCTCTGGGCCTCATAAGACCAGGGCACTCATTGGATGATCGTGGTGACAGCTGCGGGAAGCGCTCCGGGCCCCGGTGTCTTGGGTGGCACTTGATGTTAGAACCAACGAGAGACAGGTCCAACAAACAACACGAACACCAATGCATACACGCTAGTATCACTGTCTTGTCAAGCTCAACAGGGATGTTTGAAGCCACAGACATTCTCTCGACTCATGTCCCCTTGCAACAGTCCCCGGACTGACCTGGCCAGAAGGTCTTTCACCTTTTTATGTACCCCAGCACGGCTCAAATGAGGCCATTCTCGTGGTGCACCATGTCTGCAAGAACCAACGACAACTGTACAGACGGGGTGCAGTATCTTCATCCCTGCCATGGCGAATCCGGAGCACGACATCCGACCGAGGCAAGTTCCCCGCCCGGTCCCCGGAAGCCCTGCCGTCTGCTGATGGAGCTCGGTTGCGAGAGGAGAGCCCTCGTCAAAGTTCCTTGTCATCATGGGTTGGTAATGTGACAAGTGAAAAACCAAGCCCGAATACAAGCGGAGGAGACTTTCCGTAACGAGCTTTTCCAGTCGGTGGAAGGGAGTTTGCTGCGAAAAATTGAAACAGCCAAATGAATCTGAATTGGTCTTGTGGCATGTCCAAAGCAAGGTCCATTGTTCCAACTCTTGTCGTAAGGTGCCGTGTAAGAGGCAATGTGAATAAATATTGAAGCTTCCGCATGCAAAATTAACCGGGTATCTCTGATCTCGGCTGAACTTCTGCAACGACGCGAAGCGACCTTTTCTCCCGTCAGACTAGAGGCGAACGAGGGCCAGCATGGCAGACACCGCAAGCCTGCAGCAAATTACAACTACAGTAGTACCTCTTGCACCAACTGCCGATGCATTGCAAATCATTTACACCAACATCGTTCTCGTCGTTTTGGTTTCGATTTGGACCGGCTTGCGGTTGTACTCGCGACACGTTCGTCGGGCGCCTTTTGGTGTCGATGACTGGCTTTACGTTGTTTCTTTGGTGAGAAACCGCATTCATGGGACATGTGCCGATCAAACACTGATTCCTTTGCCTCAAAGATGTCGTTCTACGCATTTGTCGTGGTTCAGTTTATGAGTATGCCTCGATTCGTAAGACCGCGCGTTAAAGCCATCGTGACTGACGATTCAGTGCAATTTCTCGGCGGCGCGCGTCATCACGTTGGCCAGCTCCAAGGATTTCACGTCGAGAAGCTCATGAAATTCGGATACGCAGCCCAGGTCATCTACGCCTTGTCTCTGGGATCGCTCAAGATCAGCATCTGCTGGATGCTCCAGCGCATCTTCTTCGTGAGACCGTTCAAGGTATGTCGAGTCGGCGTGTAGTTGTTTAAGCTTCCGGAAGAGCCATCCCAGGGACCGCCGATCACTGACGCCGGGGTACCCCGACCACAGATTGCAGCCTGGGTCGCGATGGGCCTGGCTGCGGCGTGGATGCTGATGACGATCCTCATCGGCCTGCTCATCTGTCGGCCGATTGCCATGCAGTGGGATCAGACGATCCCCGGAGGCGAATGCGGTGATCAGACTACGGCGTTTGCTGCCGTTGTCGTGGTCGACATCATTGTTGACGTCTTCATATTCGTGCTACCCATACCCATGGTGTTGAAGCTGCAGGTATCCAGAGCGCACCGCATCGCGCTCATGGGCATCTTTGGCGCAGGAATTCTGTAAGTCCTGACTCGGTTGGTACTCCCCACGAATCCGAACAGCTCACAAATGTCCTCAAAATAGCACAATTGTCTTCGGCGCCCTCCGACTGGCATCGGTCTACGCCGTCGACTTTAACGATTTCTCCTTCACCTCCCCGACGGCCATGATCTGGACGTCGGCCGAAATGGGCGTCGCGCTGATGGTCTCGTCCTCGCCCATCCTCCGGCCCGTTTTCGACCGCGTTTTCGGCCGGTTCATCAGCACCCTGCGGTCGAGCGCTGGACGGACCGACCCGAACTCAAAGTACTATAGTGGTGTTGGTGCGAAGTCGGGACCAACGGGTCCTCGGACGATGATCTCGGCTGCGAAGCATCATCCGTCTCGGGGTGCAGGTGGCTTCATGGCCATGAGCGACTCGGACGAAAACCTCGAGATGGGATCAATCCATGCCAAGGATAGTGCATTGGTGGGAAGGAAGAAGAGCGGACAGCGGCGCTCGCATTATGACGGCGTAGACATGGGAGGGCATGTTCCTCCGGACGATGCTTCAACTGATGAGATCTTTGTAAAGACGGAGATTGTGCAACAGACAGGTTGATTTGGATAGTATTTTACTTTTTTGATCCCAAAAGGCCGTCTTGTTCACAAGCCGTTGATGGCAGCCCTGACTACTTGACTTGGTGTTGACATCACTTTGTGAGGTAGAGATCAGAGGTACCATGTTTTGTGTGCATTATCGTGACACCTTCGTCAAACACTCATGGCCCGCAAGACTCTACTTTTTGCAAGTCCCGCAGATTTCGTTATCAGAGACTTCCTCACGAGCGACATGGCTGCATTGCTGAGGGGTAATTCAGCCGTGACAGAAGGCAGTTGCGACAAAGAGAGAGGCAATGGCACGCAACTCAATCTTTTGCAACTTGGAACATATCCCTGACATTTCCGTTGGCGTCCGGAAAGTACACGGCAGAAGACGTATGGCCTGTTGTCGATGGCGTGGTGTTTTTAATCTCCAGGCATTGAAGATGACTTGAACTCTCAACCAACGAGAATGAATTTCAAATACTTCGCACTTGATGTATGGGCAGGCCAGGTAACTATAAGTGGGTAAGAATAATGGCCGAGAGCTCTACTGTCCATGACGCAAGAGACTAGTATACTCGGCGACTCCCACGATTCTGAAACTCCCACATAGTCATTTCCTACAACCTTGAACATTCTGAGCTGCAGTTCTGTAAGCTCATACAGAACATTTGGTTCTTTTTTTACATACTCGTGGCCTCACTGCTTGCGGGGTCATTGTTACTAATAAATCGAGACGTGACAGCGGGATTTAACTGTGATGGGAAATTAAATCCCGCTGTCACGTCTCAATTTATTCGTAACGGATGAAGCATCAGAAGTCTTGCGATGAGGACCTGAATAGGATGGCAGGGATGTGCCCAAGTATACTCATGCTCCTTCGTCAGATCTAGACATACAACTAGAGACGGACTTTCAGTGCATGGGAAATAGTTGCGAATCTAAAATTAAGGATGCACAACTGAGTTTTTTATTCCTACGCAATCAATCTGAGGCATTTCGCGATGTCTGAGGGGCTAGCCTGGCGTCTCTTAGTCTTGAGCGCTAATCGCCGTCAACCCGGGCTCCCTCACGACAATTGTCGTTCAGCTAGTATGATTCGTGGACGAACCCTGAACATATCAAACACTAAATCATAGCGCAAGACGTTAACTGGCCGCCCAGAAAGCTGGTGGTGGCCAGTCTCAGACACTAGAGGCTTCTCATCCTCTCTGATTTGTTCCGCGTTGACATCGGGGTTATGCAGTTATCCGAGCCGACGTCACTGCGTGGCGGATCGAGAAGACAGCCAAAGGTGGGTAATAAAGCTAGACGAGTGATGTCAACAAGAGAAGATCCCGGCCGTTTACTTTTGCACTATCAAAACATTAACTTGCAACGGGTCGATACTATTTCCTAGTGCTTTGTTCACCACCAAAAAAATCCGAGTCAGAACACTACGCATAACCGAACCCGACGCAACGTCACCCCATCGTCCCATAGTACACCCTCCCGAAACAAAACCTTGGCGACGTCACCCCTCATGTCTTCACCGCCGCCCGAAGAGAAACCCAACGAGACGGCAGAGCAGAAGCAGACCCGCAGGGACAAGATCCTAGCACAGGCGGCCGCGAAGCTCGACGAGGCACAGCAGGAAGTCAAAGCAGCGGAGGAGGCGCGGCAACGAGGCGAAGGGGTCGAGGACCCCGAAGAGAAGAAGAAGATATTCGGAGAGGCGTCCGAGCACGAAAAGAGGGCCAAAGCACTCGCGAAAGACTCGCACCGACTGCAGAGCGGTCTCTGGCAGGGCGGCATAAGCGGCGCGGGAATCGGCGCCGGCATAGGTACCGGGCTCGGAGCCGGTGTTGGCACGATTGTCGGAGCTGTTGTCGGCGGCGTCGCTTCCATTCCGACGACGGGCTTAGGGCTCCTGATTGGTGCTGGCACCGGTGCGATACATGGGCCGTGGTACAAACTGGACAGTGGGGAGAAGAAGGGTCCGGTCGAGGAGGGTCTCGAGGAGGCCATGGAGGAAGAAAAGTCAAAGGACGGCAAGTAAAGGCGGACTGTTCTGTGGCTTTGTTTGATTTCCTATGCATGACACTGGAGCTATGTTGCTGTTTCTTTTGCATGGGGCATAGCAATAGCGGTCTCTGGATTGTCCATTTTACTTTTGTGCCTGCTAGTGTTTGGGACGGTAAGGCGGGATGGCAATGAGCAATGGAGAGGCATGTGTTGAGGAATCACAATGAGGACGGATAATAAGGGTTACTGCAAGGATGGGAAGTAACCGAAAGAATCCCCATGAACAGCTACCTGAGCAACTTCAACTTACACGACAACATTAGCCAGGGTATCAACTTGAGATTGTACTTCATAGGAGCCTAGGAGGCAATGCACTACCAAGTGAGACCACGTCCGTGGATCTTCTCCAGCCTGGACAGTTTCCAAAGAATGATTAAGATGATGGAATACACAAGCCATTCTCTAAACTAGAAAACGTTCCCCTCGTGCGTTTCCTTACCTCCACGCTCTTCTGCGAGCTCTCTGTCTACCTTGGGTAGGCATAGGCAGAAGTATCAATTAGAGGTTTTGAGGGAATGCAAATGGATAGTTTCATCAGCAATCGACAAAGTTGTTTTCTGCTATTTCGACTGAGGCATTGTGCTGAACCTGTTCTACTGCCGACGTCACTTGTAAGTTGTGACACGAGAGGTCAACTTACCAAGGTATTCATACCTCCCTGAGCAGTTACCAGTACATACCTCATGCCTCGAAATAGAGCAGAAATGTCATTGCTAAGAGACAATGCTAGTTGAAATTGTGGCTTAGTCATAATAGAAATAGTTGGCGTACCTACAGTAATGATAACAACAAAGTAAAGCTATCGAGAAGATCCAGCTACGTGAGTAGGCAGGAGTCTCAGCTGGGGCTATCACTACTTTTTATCATAGGAGCTTACTTATAACGTATTCAATTTAGTAAGTTTCTCTATTTGAAGTCATGATGCTTTGTAAAATTCACAACTGAGGCTTAGCGCGGCGCAATAGCACTTTGCCTCCGTCGAAATAGCAGGACGGGAATTACGGAGCTGGGGAAAAGCAACGATGACGCCGTGGACGCGACACGCGTCTGGCGTTTAATTGCAATCTTAAACGACCGCGAATTCCATCACCATCCTGGAGAAGACAACGCCATTCCTCTCTTCTCTGCCATTACGTATCGACCAAACACCCCGCCGAAACTCTTGCATCTGCCGACCAACAACACATCTTTTTGTTTATCGTTTCAAGCACCTCTCCAACATGAATTCTTTCCCCGGGATGCCCACGATGCGAACAGGAAAACGCAAGTCGTCTCCTATCGAGATTGGATCGGACTCGGACGTCGACTCCCCCGACGTGACCGCGGCACAGCCTGCAAAGAAAACCAAGAGCTCGAAAAAGCCTGGAGCCAAGGCCAAGGTTCGTCTCTCTCTCCCCCGTTCCCTGTCTGTGGGCTCATCTCCTTCACTGGATGGACTGACACCCGCGCAGAAATCACGAGAGGATATTCTGTCTACCAAGTGTGGCTGCAAGACGGGGTGCAAGGGCAGCTGCGCCTGCGTCAAGAACGGCCTGGGCTGCGGGCCGTCGTGCCGCTGCGCCACGTGTACGGACGACAAGGGCAAATGCACCAACAAGCTCAACGACATCTTCGAGGCCCTCGGGAGCGTCGACGACGACAACGGCGAACGGTTGCAGGCCGACCCGTGCTTCGCAGCCTGGGTCGCCAGGTGCAAGACGCCCATCGACATTGACTACTTGGCGGGTTCTTCAACGCGAGCACGTGACAAAAGGTTCAAGAGCAAGAGAGGTCTACAGGTCAGCTGATTCGACATGCTCGCTGGATCAACCCCTTCTCGGTTCAAGGAACGGAGAAAGCGGCCGTCGGCCTTTCAGATCCGACGGCAGTCCACTGTTTAAGCTCCTCTGGCACATCAAACCCGTCGTAGCCGCGAGATTCACCGAGGAAAACAGGGTCGAGACGACTCGACATCTCCATAGCGGAAGCCCAACACGCGTGGAACTCCACATCGTACCAGCCCCGCTGTGGGAAACGGACACAGCAACGACACGAGAGATTGACAAGAGATTGGCTGACGACCAGCAGACCCCTGACTCGCGCCCGAGCACTCGAGGCCGGGGCTAGTCTTATCAGATGCATCTCCGACGGTATCGTCAGACTTGGCACGTTAGCGCGAGGAAAATCTTCAATGTGAGAGAAAAAAACAGCTCGTGATCCCTGTCGCCGGTTGCCACTTTTCGCATGGCCTCTTGGGTTTTTCGCCGTTGCCGGGGCTGTCCGTGATGCAACACCAAGGTGGACTCTGGCCGACCATGAATATTTTATAAAGGGATCCCATTTTTTATCAGATCGTTTTGCTTTTGGGTCGGTCTCGTTCATCTCGACCATCTTTCATCAGGTTGTTGCCAAACTCTCGGATGAACTATGGAGTCCCGCCTAGACGTCGAGTCCCACCGGGAGAAACACCCCGACGATGCCGTCAACGAGCTCCCCGAGGCGTCGCCGTCAACGTCGTCTGAAGGCCCGAAACCCCATCCTCCCATGTTCTGGAAGGTGATGGCCGTCGTGCTCATTTCCTGCATCAGCTTCGGTTCGTCGTGGAGCTCCGGCATCACCGGCGCGTTAAAGTCCACCCTCAAGAAGGAACTCCACATCAACAACAAGCAGTTCTCGCTGCTCGAGGCCAGCGAGGACTTCATGGTCACCCTGCTCATTCTCACCAGCGGCGTCGTCACCGACAGAATCGGCGGCGCCGGCGCCATGCTGTACGGTAAGCCACCACCCAAACATCCCCAAGAAACGCCCACTAGACAGCAACGCTCACGACGGCCAAAGGCAACATCATCTACTCCATCGGCTCCATCCTCGTCGCCGCGGCCGCGCAGACCCGCTCCTTCAACTTCATGATCGGCGGGCGCGTCATCCTCGCCCTCGGCGACATCGCCACCCAGGTCGCGCAGTACAAGGTCTTCAGCTCGTGGTTCTCGCCCAACAACGGCTTCGCCTCGACCCTCGGCCTCGAGCTGGGCATCAAGAAGATTGGCGGCTTCGTCGGCAAGTCGTCGGCCAACATCATCGCCAGGAACACGGGCGACTTTGCCTGGGTGTTCTGGGTCGCCGTCTTCATGAACGTCTTCACCAACGTGCTGACCCTCGCCTTTTACCGCTTCAACGCCGTCGCCCACCGCAGGTTCGGCAGCGTCACGGACCCGGCCACGGGGGAGAAGCTGACGGAAAAGTCCAAAAAGTTTGAGCTGCGAAAGGTGCTGGAGCTGCCGTGGGTCTTCTGGGCCGTCATGGCCTTTTCGCTCTTTCAGACGAGCACGGCCGTCGTCTTCTCGAGCAACGCGACGGAGCTGGCGGAGAAGAGGTTCGACGTCGACTCCATCACGGCCGGCTGGTACTCTGCCGTTCTGCAGTATGCGGGTTTCTTCCTCGTGCCCTGCGTCGGTGCCTTTATCGACCTGTTCGGCAACCGCATCACCCTGCGTGAGCTTCCATCTCGGGACTCTGGAAAGAAGTAACACAGCTGATTTGAGAATAGTTGCCATTTGCGGTACCGGAGTCTTCATAGCCATGGCGCTGATCAACTGGGCCACGAGCACCTCTGGCACTGCCGCCGCGTTCGGCGTCTATGCTGTCGCTTTCACCCTCGGTCCTACCACCATCATTGACGGTATCCGAACCTCGATGTGGCATCAGTCCGTCTTCGGGTCTGCCTACGCCGTCAAGATCGCCATGAACAACGCGTGAGTAACATCAGCTGAGAACCAGACAGCCGGTGGCTAACGGGCTTTCAGCATGAACATCATCGTCCGAGTCGTCACCGGCGCCATCCAAGACGCGGACAACGACAAGTACGACAAGGTCGTCATCGTCTATGTCGTTCTCGCCGCTGCGTCCGTGGTCGTGTCGATGATGCTCATCTTCCTCGCCTGGTGGTCGATCGACCTCGGCAACCTGCAGTGGACGAGGAAGCAGCGCAGAGCCAACGGCGACCTGTGGAACGAGCGGAAGAGGGCGTTCCACGAGGAGAACGGGGCGCGCAACAAGTTGGTTTCCAAGCTCTGTTTCGGCGCCCTGATGTTGCTCATCCTGGGTGCGTGGGCTGCCTACTTTTGGGGCGTTGCCACTGGAAACAACGACTAGAGAACGGGGATGTTGGTAGATGCGCCTTATTAGTTGGGATCAATTGCTGGGATTTTAAGAGCATCAAAAAGACGTTGCTATTTGGCAGTTCGGGTCAACATCACTAAATGCTTTCTGACGATTGAGCTTGGTCCCAACTCAAACCTCTCAACCTACTCTTGCTGGACTAGACAGGATTATGTCTCACGCTTTTTGAAATCTTGAGTTAATCGTTCATGAGCTTCCTAATTGAGACGATAACAATCACCGAATCGGCTCCGAAATCCCGCAATCTTGCGGGTGCATCGCCTCAATCCAGCTCCACTCCATCCCGTATTTCCCCTCAGATCTCATCTTGACAACAGATGGTCTTCAAAGTTGCTCGATCGTAGGAGATTTCCATTACAACAACTCACAACATCTTCACTCAGTCATCCAATGGTTTACACAATCTCGCCTGAAGACCTGCCCGTGCCAGGTCGCGACACGTTCTTCTGGCTCGGGCAGATCAACAAGGCCAGCGCCGCCATCAACACCAACGCCGGCCTCCTCGATCGCCAAGTCGCCCAGCGCATCGCCCGCGGACTCCAGACCATGCTCGACTCCGCCAAGGGGCCAAACGCGCCGCGTCCAAGCCTCGTCATCACCTTTGAACCCCTGCTCATCGAAGCCGCCGGCGTGGAGGCAACTCTCCTCCACGCGGGCCGCTCAAGCCAGGACATGCTGACCACGGCGTCAACAGCCATCCTCCGCGACGCCGTGCTGAACCTGGCCTCGCAACTGCGCGCCACCACGGGTCGCCTCCTCGAGCTGGCCGGAACGCATTCCGCAACCCTCGTGCCGAACTACACCAACGGCGTCGCGGCGCAGCCCAACTCGTACGGGCACTACCTCCTCGGCCACGTCGCGGGGCTGCAGCGCGACGCGGAGCGCGTGCGGCAGTTCTACGCCCGCCTCGACCGCTGCGCGATGGGCGCCGCGGTGCTCAACGGCACGAGCTGGCCGCTCGACCGCCGGCGCATGGCGGGGTACCTCGGCTTCGCGGCGGTCGTCGACAACGCCTACGACGCGGCGCAGATTTCTGCGGCGGAACTGCCCGTCGAGCTCGGGGCCATTGCCGCGCAGGTCGCGCTGCACGCAGGCGCGTATGTACAGGATGTCATGGTGCAGTATTCGCAGCCCAGGCCGTGGATCCTGCTGCGGGAGGGGGGCGGGAACACGTACGTCTCGAGCGCGATGCCGCAGAAGCGGAACCCGGGGCTGCTCAACAACGCGCGCGCGCAGGCGTCGAGGGTGGGTACCCTGGGCATCGGCAGGGCTATCCAGGGACACAACTTGCCGCCGGGGATGGTTGATGCGAAGAGCTTGGCGGACAACCTGGCCGTGGCCGACGGTGCCACGGGGGTGCTGAGTGATTGGCAGCGCATACTTGACGCTCTCGTCGTCGACGGTGGGAGATCGTTGGAGGAGCTCGACTTGGACTGGACGGCCTCGCAGGAGCTGGCCGACGTGTTGATGAGGGAGCGCAAAGTGCCCTTTCGCGTCGGTCACCACTTCGCCTCGCAGGTTGTCACGCACGCCAAAAAGCACGATTTGCGTCCCAGCAGCTTCCCATACGCTGAGGCGAAGAGGATCTTTGAAGAGACGCTTGAGCATGCGGAGCTTGAAAAGGACGGGCTCGCGTTTCTTTCAGAGGATGAGTTTCGGAGTGCTCTGGATCCGGCTGGCATCATCAACCGTCGCGCGACGTCGGGTGGTCCGCAGCCTGATGAGATGCAACGGATGATTGCAAACTCGGAGCAGAAGCTCGAGAATCTGAAGGACTGGGTGAAGGATTCGCGAAATCGCATCGAGGGTTCGCTACAGGCTTTGGATGAAGCCTTCAACGGCTTGCTTCAATGACATGGTCACCGAAATGCGCGCGGTCGAGTATGCTGTGAGAGCCTAGACCCTGTACCAGGTAGAATAGCCAGAATATTTGGTGCTTGTCTGATCGAATATTGATAGCTGTACCTTTTCGGTGAACACTCAAGACTTGGAGCACCAGTTTTGGAAACATCATCTTGGTTTCTGGAATCCTGGCAAGACATCTAGACGTCTGGGCAATGCTACTATGGTCAGGATGGTGAATACCCCTGCTTCACTAGCTTCAACCTACCCCATTAACCACGTCCATGTCTCCGTGAGCAGACGACACACCATTCGTCCGCTCGGATTCCTAGATGAGTACTCAATTTCAGTAGGCGGTGAGAGAGTCAACAACTCGAAAAGTCCGGGATAATACCTTGAGTCATCCACAAGCCTTGTGCTAGTTGACGTGCTCTCTGCAGAAAAAGAGCGCAAGCTGTAATCGTTTCTTCGGACTAACCATAATGTCAGAGAACGGTATGTATTTGTACCGGAAAGGCTTTTTGCGTCATTTCTCAAGAGACAATTCGCAACTTCTTCATATAGCTAACCACTGAAAGTGGTACGGCAAGAGGTTTCCATCAAGATCTATTGCAGAGTAAGTTGAAATGCTGAAGAATTCGTAAAGACTCCGACGATTCCGTCAGCGCTAGCTATCCCGGACCTCGGGGACCCACCCGGAGCCGATGCCGAATATGACAAGCCAAGTGGCGACTACAACCTATTCTCCGCTGCCAAGTTCACAAAGAGGGGCTGGTATATATTATTACATCCCGCAGCTGTAAGCTATCATTCTTGGCGTTATCTATCGGTGGAACTCAGTCACCGATAATCTTTTGATATGAACTGCCGGTCCTATGGCCATGGTGAGATACCCGCCAAATGCCGCACCCGCGTGGTGCACTACCCGCATCGTGCAGTATCAGTGCCCCTATCTCGACCGACATGCACGTAAATTCGGTGTTCGGAGAGTACGTATACAAGCACACACACACAACCTGGTCTTCACAATGTGATCTTCAAGACTACCATCAACCCTTGTCGGACATTTTCCACCATTCCAGCCTAGCTGGACGGCATGGGATGCAACCTGCCCCTCCAGGCTAACCAGCGGTAAAGATATATGAACCTCAAGTGCCCCCAACATTCCATCGGCGAGTTGACCATCCAAGAATCGTCAGCCAAACATGCGCCTCTCCGTCACCTCCATCGCAACCCTCCTCCTCGGGACAAAGATGGCCGCCGCTTCCCAGACCACAAGCTACTTCTACGGATCCAACGCCCTTCAGTCTTACGACGTCTACATCCCGTCGACAGCAAACGACACCACGTCGTCGGATAAATACTGGATCGTCTACCTCCACGGGGGCTTCTACCGCGACTTCGCCCAAAACTCGACAACCATCAAAGCCGCAATCGCGTCCCTCGAAGCCAACAGTTCCGATGTCCTCGCGAACCAGGTCGCCGGTATCGCGTCGCTGAATTACCGCCTGTCCGCCCTCCCCGGCGTCCAGCCGAACAACACCCACGCCAGCGAGTTGCAGAACGCGCGGTGGCCGGACCACCTCGACGACGCCGTCGCCGCCATCAAGGATCTGGGCAGGCGGTACCCCATCGACGGCAAGTACGTCGTCGGCGGACACTCCGTCGGCGCGCAGATTTCCTTCTTCGCGGCGCTGGAGTCGCTCAGGGACGGGTCGGTGCCGAAACCCGCCGCCGTGTTTGGCGTTTCGGGTATTTACGACTATCCCAGGTTGCACGCCAGCCACCCGGGCTACGATTACCTCGTTCTCAACGCCATGAGGGAGGACCAGTTGGTGGAGGCGAGTCCGGCGCTGGTGGACGCTGAGAAGTATGCCGCGCTGAACCTGGAGGCGTTTGTAATTGCGCACAGCAGGAATGATGGGCTGGTTCCGTGGGATCAGCCGGAGGCTATCCAGGCTACCTTGGGAAGCGTACCTGAGTTGGCGAGCAAGACGAGTTTGGTGGAGTTGGACGGTCAGCATAATGAGATTTGGCGTGGGGGTGTGCAGCTGGCGAAGGCTTTCACAGAAACATTGGCCCGACTGAAGGACTAGGGCACGTTTGTGTTGTAGAGACCTGTTAAAATGATAAAACATAGTATTTAGAAACAGTTACTGGTCGGCTCTCGAAGTCTCGTGAATCTTCATTTCCTCGCTTTGATTCATTACAACGGCTTGTTTCCTTTCAATCATGCCTACTCCAGGTCCTTCTGTCATTGGCACATTTCCAGCAGGACAAGAGTACGGGACAGGATCAGCTGCTGCCCTTGCCGGCCAGATGAAGAAGTTCTTCCCCAATCTCTGGTTTGGGCTTCTCGTCGGCGTGGCTGCCGGATTACCCGATCTGTCACGAGACCCCCCTCGAGACATTAGGCTTGGCGACGTCCTTGTAGCACTTCCCGAAGGTGATGTCCCTGGGTTTGTTCCCTACGACTTGGGTAAAGAATTAGGTGAGGGGGGGTTTCCGGCCCCTGCGGTCTGCATATGCAATGGCCAACACCGAGCCCATCGTCAGATCTGCCATCGGTAAGATCAAACTCAACGCTCCGCACGACACCGATCTGCTTCTCCCGTACTACGACAAGATGAAGCACTTTCAGCACGTCTCGGGAACCTTCTTAGATCCAGGCCAGGACAAAGATTGTCTATATGAAGCGGATAGCCAAGGAGAAGAGCAACAAGTTAACAGAGAACCTCGGCCCAGCTCCATACGGACTCGTGTTTGGTATGGCCCGATAGGATCTGGCGAGAAGTTGATGAGAAACCGCCGGCGACGAGACGAGTTGAGGCGTGCATACGACGTCATCGGACTCGAGATGGAGGCGGCTGGAATCATGAATCGTATCCCCGTCGGAGTAGTCCGAGGCGTATGCGATTACGGTGACGAGCACAAGAACAAGGAATGGCAACCTTTTGCGGCTGCTATGGCTGCCGCCTATGCAAAGGCTATCTTACAGGAGATTTCGCCTGAATTGGACAAGTCGAAATTGTCTGAAGGTGGTGAGCATCTTGACTCCACTGCGTGGTTGCCGACTCAGGCTGATAACTGTCCATAGCAACGTCGATGACAGCAAGCGACGGTGGACTTTGGAGGCAAAACAGTGGCATCACGCTCGACGAATCACCCCGGGGACTGACGAAAAAGTCATCGAGTTGCAGCTTGAGTAGTCAGAAGACCCTAACCCCAAAGCGTTATTATGCGGGCAGAAGGGCCCTCAAGCCATCCCAGCAGAAGATGTCTTCCTCCATTACCGCAGAGAGATACTCAACTCAAAGTATGTCTCTTCGCGAAAAACTTCCTCTAGCTATATTGACTAATCTTCCTCATGCCGCGAAGGCTGGCCCAAATACCAGACTGAGCGTGCTAGGTTGACAGTTAGATACTTGAGGCGCCATGATACTCCACTAGTTTTGATTAAAGACAGCGAAACATGGAAAGATTTGGAAAGGGCTGCACCAATTATTCACGTCGTTTACGGACTTTCCGGCGTGGGCAAAAGCCAAATATGCCTTCAGGCTATTTCAGAAAACGAACAAAGGTATGAAATTCCAAATGACACACCGTTGGTGGCCTAGAAATGACAGAATTAGCTTCATTGGTATCTTCTATGTTGACGCTACCAATGCTTCATCGGCAGATAGAGACTATCTGGAGATATCCCGCATCACTGGTATCCAGCGCCACTGGGAAGGTATCGATTTGAACGAGCAAGTCAGCATGACAAGGGCATGGCTGGGTGGTCAGAAACACCCTTGGCTCCTCATGATCGACAGCGCGGACTCGGAAGAACTCGACTTGGACAGATACCTTACATCCCAGCGGGAGGCTCTGGCACCGTCTTCGTCACGACAACCGACGAACGGCACGCGATGAAGGGTCATACATTCAGCAAAGTCGGTTCCATGAACGAAGATGATGCTGTGCATCTTTTAATGGCGTATAAGCGCCCCGACTCAATTCTAGATTCTGAAGAGATCACAGCCTCCAGGAGCCTCGCTGTAAACATTCTCGGTGGATTGCCACTAGCAATTGACCACGCCGGCTCTTACATCTTTTACAACTACTGCAGCTACACCGACTATCTTCGGGCATTCCAAGACTCCCCTCAGACAGCGCTTGATTGCCATCTGCCTCTGGATCACAGAATGCGTAATCGAAACACAATCTGGAAAACGTTCACTCTGTCTGTCAATCGACTCCAGAATCTGCATCAAAACGGTTCAGAGGCTGTCGAGCTTCTTCGAACCCTGTCATACCTGCACAACGAGAACGTTGATACAAGGCCTTTCCAGGAAGCTTGTAGAGATGTCCATGACGACATATCCTTGCATGCTATGCAGCTCACGTGGACGCGGTCCGTTACCTGTGGGATTGGCCAAATGCTCAACTACCTTCCAACCTTCTCTGTCGTTACAGCTTACTCAATCTATCTGCGAAATCTCAGCAGTACTCCATGCATAAGCTTGTTCATACAATTTGCAGAGAGTCACTATCAAAAGAAGATCGGCGCAAATACGCCCTGCGAGCCGCGTCTGTCGTTGCACTTGTCTTAGCAAGAATCAAGAATCCTCTCTCTTGGGTTCAAAATCCATCAGGAGTTGCGATGCAAAATTCGATGCTTGCACATGTCCATGTGTGTACAGCCGATGTAAACGACGCCCTCTGCCAAGACAGTGACGTTAATGGTCTGAGGTACGGCTCGAGGATATTCCTGCTGTTTTCGAAGGCGTATTCCGACACTGGGCATTATCCAGAGTCTTCCGCCTTGCTGGAGAAGATGATATCTACCTTTCACAACGCAGGGTTTTTGGAGACGCAACCTCTTATCAGAATGAGAGTATTCGAACAGCAAGCAGTTTGTAACGCCAACCTGGGCCGGCAAGAAATTGCGGAGGCGTTACGCAAGAAAGTTGCGGCTTTCTTCAGATTGAGGTCGAATACCCCTGAACAATCGGTTGCTCTGATTAATTGGGCCGACAGCTTATGGGCGATCGGAGATCGCTCAGGGGCCCATTCGGCGGCCACGGAGGCTTTGGATATCCGCCAAGCAAGCCTAGAAATGGATGATTCAAGGATCATCAGAACACGAAGAAAGATTGCCGAGTATTTGCATGGGATGAATTCAAGACGAATGGCTCTTCGGGAAAGAGAGTTGATCACGCGGGTATCAGAAAACCAAAAGCGTGGGACAGGCGTGGAGATACTCGACCTACTGGCATCCAAGACGGCGCTGGCAGACAGTTACCAGTGGGATGGCCAACTACTTCGAGCGCTCACACTTCGCGAGGATGTTTATCAGAGGCGAAAGGATATTCTGGGATTGGAGCATCCAGACACATTGCCCGCCTATGATAGACTTCTCGTCACCAAAAGCTCCCTTACGCAGGATTGGTGGGAAACTGTTACGCATTTGTCACCTGCGAGAAGCTTCGGTTGATTTGTGGTCACGAATTCTCGGTACTGAACATCCGCACACGCTCCAGGCAAAAGTCAATCTCGGTCACCTTTATAGCAACATGGGACAGATTGACAAGGCGCTCGAGGAACAAGAGTCCGTTCTGTCAATCCGACAACGTCAGTTTATCGAGGGGAAAAGGCATACGTATCTTTTCGACTACATATCATCGTTAGGCAATGTTGCCAACCTACAAAGCAAATCTGAGAACCACGACAGTGCCTTGCGGCTGAGAATGACGGCGCTCAACTTGGCTGCGCACAACAGCTACCTTGGCCCCATGCTCAACCAACTGCGGAATAAAGTGATCTCATGTGAGATCGCAATGGCCTCTACGGAGAAAGAGGTTCTGCGCCTGGTTTCCAAGCGAAAGAAAATGCTGAAGAGTCAAAGGCGGCAATCCAGAGACCACGACGAAGAACTAGAAACTCGGCTATTTTTGGCTGCAGATTTTGAGAAACTGGGCCGTCTAAAGGACACTATCAATTGCCGCGAGCGAGTTCTCTCTTTGCAGCAGGGTTTACTCGGTGAAGAGAATCGCAAGACCATTCAGAACGTGAAAGAGCTGGCAATTATCATGGGGCTTGCTCAGCAACATCGTAATGAGTTACTCCGGGCAACGAGTCTACTGGAAACTGCGGAAGATGTTCAGCAACGCCGACTTGGAAGTAAGCATTTCCAAACCAGAGATACAAGGATCGCGCTCTTTTTTCTTTATGATCTCAATGGCCAAGACAACGGCGTCCAGCGTGTGGCTAGCATTCTTGATCGCGGGGAGCCGACTGGTCGACGTTGGCACAAGACACCTATTGCGGAGTCCGACAACAGTGGCAAGGACGATGAAAATGAAGAAACTACCAGTTCGTGGAGTTCGTGGAGTTCTGACAGTGATGATGGTAGCAGAGACCTTGGGGCCAGACTTGACGCTCTGCCTGGCCCTGGCAGCTGGAGACTTGAGGCTGAGGGAGTAAGTCAGACATGGTCCTTACGAATACACAAGAGGCTTACCTCACGTGCGGAAAATAAACAACTTTGACCGGGCCTTCAGAGAAGACTGGAAATATTGGCTTGCTCAAGATCACCACTCTTCCTCGAGCGAGAAGCATTTCGGGGAATCAGGGTCAGAGAGCTCAGACAGCGGTTGGTGATTGAAGTCTGCATGGCCAAGACTAAGAAATGTTACGAATTACCACCCTGCTCGATCTTGACTGCAGCTTCCTTCTCGGAAGTCTTATAGTTATGGCGGTTGGTCTATCAATTCAATCTTGTTTGATTCATGCCAGAAACGCAACGAACAGCCTTGAGTGCAGCTACCTAGTACGAAGAGTTCAAGGCCACAGCAGGGTCCTATTCAACCAGATATCGCCTTTCCGCTGGCTCCCGGAAATGAAAATATTCATGATCTCACGATCCCCCTTTCGCCGCCTCCCTCTTCTCCTTTTCCAAAAACCACTCTACGGCCCTTCTCACACCCTCCTCCGTCCCGACCTCGGGCTCCCATCCCAACATCTCTTTCGCCTTATCCACAACGAACCACCGATTCATACACGTGAACCTGACAATCTGCCTCGTGATAGTCGGCTGCTCCCCCTTCCACCACGCAATCCACTCCACAAACCACGCATACGCAACCGCCACCGTAATGCTGATCGCCTTGACCTCCTCAGGCTTCGTCTCGTCACCCGCAGCGCGCCACACCATCCTGCTGAAATCCCAGAACTTGGGCGCGTCGCCGTTTGTGATGAAGAAGGCCTCGCCGGCAACGCCTTCCGGCGCGTGGAGCAGCTTGTCAGCGGCGGCGAGATGCGCAGAGGCCGCGTTTCCGGCGTACGTGACGCTGAAACGGTTCGTGTTGTTGCCGAGCTGCATTTTCTGCCGTCCCGCGCGGAGGGAGCGGAGCATACCAGGCGTGAGGTCGTTGTCGCGCTCGCCGTGGACGGTGGCCGGGCGGAGGGAACATGTTCGCATGCCCTCTATGTCGTCGAGCTCCAGCGTCATTTTGTCTGAAGCGGCCTGCCACTCGTCAACACCACCACTTACACTACTTCAGATCACAGCTCACCTTGGAGATGGAATACATTGTCGTGTTATCCCCCTCCTCGGAGAGCGGCAACGATTCATCGCCCGCCTCAATGTCCCTAAACAGGTCCTTCTGCACCACGCTGGCGCTGCTCGTCGTCACAAACGCCTTGACGCCAGCCCGCCTGCTCTCCTCCAGCATGTTCCGCGTGCCGTCGACGTTGATGGCCCGCACGAGGTCGTCGGGGACCACCTTGCGGCCGACGGTCATCATGCCCGCGCAGTGGAACACGACGCTCGGGCGAACCTCCTTGAGAACCCGCGCCACGTCGTCCGCCGACGCGATGTCGCCCTTGTGGTAGTCGACGTCGGGGAACGTGTTGGTCGTCGGGTTGCGTGAGAGGACGGCCACGCGGGCGGTGGGGTATTTGGCCAGGAGCTGCTCGACAATGTGCGAACCGAGGAAGCCGCACCCGCCGGTGACGAGGTATGTTTCTGATGCCATTATCTACTATGCGTATGTGAGCGCGGAACTTGGTACGAGGAGGGAATAGAAAGCATGAAAATGAAGTTGACGAAGTGGAAAACGGCAGAACCGGTTGCTTTATTCAAATCCCAACCCGTCGATCGATTCTCAAAATCCCCTCCCTGCTGCGGTCCTCGTACTCATCCACCAGTAACACGGCCGCAAACAAGGCTACATGCATGAATTGCCTTGGTGCGATTGTAAATCTGATATAAGCACTTGGCGTCCTCCAAATCCCGGTCGAGGGGCAACGTGGAGCCCCCCGGCAGCATAGGCCGTCTCCGAGAGGATGGAAGGATTCGGTGCGTGCATGCCTGGGAGGCAGCACCCAGGGATTCATAACGCTCACCGGCTGTTGGCCAAGTCGGCCCAAAAAGCTTCCAAATTCTAGGCTTTTGTTTTCGGGGGTAATGGGTTCACGAGGGACTTCAGTCTCGTATCATCGCGAAGAACTGCTGGAACACCTTCTAGACCAGATCCGGCGAGCCTTGCACATTTCACCTGCCGTCAGCACTGACCTCTCTCCGTCTGAAAGAATGGAAGTGGCAAAAAGATACCTAGACTTTGGGGATCCCAAGCACCTTGTCTCCGACCACCTCTCACTCGCCTTTATGATCTCTCATCAAAACAGCTGGGGACTCACTGTAAAGATTTCTCCGAGTCCAGATAAGAAGCGCCCAATTCAACTCGGCTCATATAGATGGGATGAAAACCCTCTTTCTCGAACCCGGATGCCGGCACCACGTCTATTAGTGCTGAATCAGATGACACCGCGCCCTACGTCTCGCCCTTGAACGAAGCTGAGCGCCCGTATACATGTGTCCATACACCATCGGCTCTGCGGACTCGCCCCTGATTGGATCCCTTGGTTGGGTGTGTAAGGTGAGACTTTGAAAGCTTCTCTTTCCGGGATTACATCACTGCTTACCAGGCAATGATACCCAAGTAAACCTCGAGGACTGATGTGGGACGCCGGAGCTTCCGGTACGCCTTATAAAACTGAAAAGTCAGACAGCTTGTAGCCCATCTGCCGGATATCGACTACACTCATTAGAGACGGCCGATGGAATCAAGTGTGACAGCAAAACACATCAGTGGTAACAATCAGACCGACAACAGACTTGAAGTCAGAGAAAACGCAGGTGTTAAGTTATGTAAACAAACCACCATCTACAAAAGCCCCCCACTCCGCCGTACCCACGCCCACGCCTGGTCGGCCCTGCGCGACGATGCATTCCGACGAAGACCATGCCTACGTTCCTCTTTTCGTTGAGTTTTCTGGTCATCTCGTGTGGTGAACTTCGCTTCCGGCCCCCAAGAAAGACCATCCCCGCCAGTCCCCCTCATTCGCGAACACAAGCATCGCAATCCTAAAACTCCTGCCAAAGAATCCCTGAACGCGCATTGACATGAAGAAACAAAGTCGTCAACCCTAGTTACCGGCCTTGCCCGTGGCTTCCTGATCCAAAATCCGGCTCTGGGTGCGACTTCTTTTCCTTTCTCGCCTTGATGACGAACTCGGCCATGATCTGAATGTGGTCCGCCGGGAAGTGGTAGTTGGGAAACGCCGGCACGCGCTTGAGGTATTCCGCATCCGGCGGCCCGAGAAGGTCCACCACTTCCAGTGTGTTGGTCGAGTACCATAGGTAGTCAATGACGTCCGAGAACCCAGGCGTGTAGTTGGTGAAGGGCATCTCCTCGGGCGTGTTCTTTATGTGCGCGTAAGCGTCCCGAAGACTAAATGGGTGTTCGATGCCGTCCCGTGTGAAGCTGCCGTACTGGAAGCTCGACAGCTCTGGGTGGTTTGGCGGCACTCTACCCATCGACAGCAGCTCATAGACGGAACTGTCTTCTGTGGAGTTGAAATCTCCGCAAACGAGGATAGGAATGTCCGTGTTGTTACGGTATTCCTGGCTCGGGCCCGGGTCCTTTGGCGGCGGCGGCGCCTCCTCTCCGTCTTTGCCCGTAGCAGAAAAGGTGATGAGCTTCTTGTCCTTGAGTGCCGGCCACCGGACGTACTTCTCCGCGAGCTTTGTTATCTGTTCCATCAAAATACCCATCTGAATGAGCTTGACGTCTGCAAGAACCGACTCCCACGCTAAATGCCCGTTGACCAGAATGATGCGCGCGCCAGTCGACCTGCTCTCGAGAAACGCCACCACGGCAATGTTGTCCTTGGGCATGACGCGGTTGAATACGTCGTGCTGGTTCTTCATGTCCGGGCGGTTGATGGCGATGGCGGCAAACTCGATAACCTGCTTGTCCAAGAGGATCCACTTGCTGGCCTTGTAGAATGTGGCGCAACCGTCGACTCCTTGGGCGTCCTTTTCGGCCATGGTTTTCGCGCGCGTCTTGGGCCAGTGGATACCCTTGTAGTCCATCTGTGCCAGTTCGGGGCTGAACTCCTCCTTGAAGGACTCGGTCGAGATCTCCTGCAAGCAAAGCAGGTCGGCGTCCTTGTCACGCAGTTCTTCCATGATGCATGCCTTTCTGTAATCCCAGCTCAATGCCCGTGTTGGCGTATATCCATATGTCGAAGGCGTGGCGTATTTGTCGCACAAGACGTTCCAGGAGAAGACTCTGACCCTCTCCAGGGAAGGCGAAACGTCCTCTTGTATCGTAATGTACTTTCGGGGGGAGGGAGGAAGGGGCACTAAAAGGATCAGCACCGAAGCTGCGCGGTCGCCAACGAAACTTACTTGGAGCACTCTCCTTGAGCAGGTTGATCAAGCTCTTGGTACCCCTCTCCATCACTTCGGACTTGCTCTCGTTGTCAAGAGGGTTGCCTTCGATGCCAAGTACCTCAAGGAGATGGAGAGAGCCTAGCTCATACGGGAGAGCGGTGATTTGGTTGTCGAAGAGGAGTAGCTGGTTTAGATAGGTGCACATGCCGAGCTCGGGTGGAAGGTATTTAATTTGGTTGAACGAGATGTTGAGGTATCGGAGCTGGCGCAACTGGCCGATAGCCGGGGGCAGGACCGTGAGCTTGTTGGAAGCGATGAAGAGTTCATGGAGAAATTGATAGCGGAAGAGGGCGGGCGCGAGGTTCCTTAGCCCCTGGCCGCTGAGGTCCATATTGTGCCAATTCTGCCTTTCCCTAATCTTTTCGACGCTGTACGGCCGTCTCCGATCATCGGCATCGTCATCGTTCTTGCCTGAGGTGGGTGGGGGACCGCTGATGCCTCGGTTCTCCGAGGCCTTTAATCTGGCATAGTAGTGGGGCTGGTTCTGTTCTGTCATGGCACGATGAGCGTTTTTGGACTCATCGTACAAGCGGAGCTGCTCCCCCCAATGCTCGCTGATTGGCTGCGCCTGTCCTCCCCTCGAGCCGGGGTTCTGTCCGTTCTGTAGGGCGTTGGAGCTGTAGGGACTAGAATTCCCCATGACGCCGGATGAGAAGGCCGAGTGGTGGGACATGACACCGTTGCCATTGTGGGCAGCATGTTCGGCTTGGGCGGCCTGGTGGTGTTGGAGATGTGCCTGGTGATGCTGCTGCTGCTGTTGTTGATAGTTGTACAGCATGGGCATGCCCCGGCCACCAGGCGTGCCGTTCAGCCGGTTGTTGTGGCCCTGCTGGTGGTTCTGTTGGAACATGCCTAGTAGGTTGGCCCGCGGGTCTGGATTCGTCGAGTGGTTTGAAGAGGGGTCGTTCGGCACGAAGCGGCTCAGGAACGAGTTCAGGAGCGCAGCGTCGTTGGAGGTGGTTTCGTTCGGTATGAGAGAGTTGAGGTGGAAATCTCCGGCAACAGGGTGGTCCAGATAGCGAGTACCATGGGCCATCTACCTGAAATTCGCGGTATACGTGGTGTTTTCGGTCAGGAAGCAAGTGGCGAGCGTGCACGTCGTGCGCAGCAGCAACTTATGTGAGGTTGGGGACGGAGGATAGCCAGGGTAGCTCGCGTTCGCGCATGGGAGTCGTTGGTCGGGTCCAGCTGCATCGAGTATCGTTGAAAGACAATGGTATGGCCCGGTAGCGCAGAAGCTGTTGTATCTTCAGGCGCCCATGGACAAGCCGCGTCAATCAAGGCTTGGGAGTGAGTCGACGTCGAAGTCTTGTCAAGGTCGATCGGACAGGTGTAAGTGTGAAGATTGTTGCGCTCTGGCAGCGTCTCGCTGTCAGCATGGGGTCTTGTACAAGGATGAGGTGAGGGTCAACAGCCTCGATCGGGCAGCGTACGCTGGGGGCAAAAGCTGCCGCAATCGTCGAAGGACGCGCTCGGGTGGCAGTAGGGAAGGAGTCTGTTGATGAGATTGTCAGCTTGGGCCTTTACGTAACGAACAGGCAAGGGACTGCAGGATCTGTGATTCTATATGTTGCGACAGACGAAGGCTCGACTGAAGTAGACACCCTGAAGGTCCTCCTGGCTTCGCCTTGTCTTGCCATTGCTGCCCGCCAGGTTGGAGGGGCGGGGAAGAGGATTGAAGGAAAGAAGACATGTTTGGCGTACCAGAAAGAGTGAGCGCGGCGTTTCTGGGTCGGTTTTACGATATCTCTGAAAGCAGCCAATGGATACTGGAACTGAAGAATGCGGGCGGAGATGCAGTTGATCCAAATGCTGAGCTGTGGTGGACGGGACTCAATTGACTCGGCCTTGACGATAGAACGACACGGGCACTGGACACAAGGCCGGAGGTTGCGAGCTCTTAGCTCGGTCACGTGCCTCGAGGTACGTGCACGGGCCTTGAATCGTGGCCCACTTTCGGGAACTCGACCTGCCGGTCCGACACGGTACATCGCCGGCTGTACTCCGGCTGACACGTCGAGGGTTGTTACGTGTGGCGTTGTGAGAGAAAATAGGGAAACAAACAATGGAAAGTGGCGAGATCTTTGATAGACATTATTAAACCTGGGTGAGAAGTGGTTAAGCAACACCAGGTGGGAATTTCATCCAGGTACCTAGATAAGGTAAGGTGCGTATAAGTGGGCTGGCGCGTTGGACTTTCCATGGCTCCCACGTGTTCTTGCACACCCTTCGTCCAGGCCCTTTCTAATATGTCTCGTTGAGTTTGATAGATATACTAAGGTTTGGAGGGAAAATGCACTGCACAAACTGTGAACAATCTCGCCACTCCATCTGGGTAATCAGCACTAAGATGTCTTGAACCAGTGGACACTTAAGTGAATCTCTACAGGCCGCAATATCTGATAGGCAGCAAAGCATGTCTCTAGACTTGATAGTCTACTAAGAAGACACTATGATGATGGCTGACAGAAGGATAGTATGTATATATCCACTCAGCTCACATACCTCCCAGTCTTGGATAGTACCAGCCCCGAACACGACAGATCGCCCACAGTTCAGGCCGAAGGGTAGCTCTTTTTCCTATTCTTGCCCTGTGTCAACTCCGATGGTGACATCTACTCATCCACTCATCCGTCGTTGCTAGTTATTGCAGGCTCAGAAAGAAACATGTTATCAGTTTTGATGCTGTGTAATCGATTTCTCGTGGATTACCATTTGAATATCGCAGCCACAAAGAGTCACGTATTGGACTGGTAGCACTGTAGGCAAAGAAAGCAAGTAGACCAAAGTGCTGTGCCAGATTTGACTTTCACATTGCGCTTGTTGTTACTACACGCACGGTTAGGTCCACGCATCTTGAACCAGCATCGTCAGCTTCTATGTTCAGGAAGTAGACATAACCCTCAAAATATCCCACATACAGGACGGATTTTATTGCAAACATCATTTGCTAGACCACCAATTTTCGACCCACAGTCATTTCCTTCTGTACGAAGTCTACAGTCATTTCTCCTTCTGGTATAGAAGAAAGCCTCATACAACGTATAAGTGAGGAGGCAATTAGTAATTCAAAGCGCAAAAGATCAATTACCCCTTGATTGCCGGAACGATTGTAGAGCTTTTCGAAGACCGTCAAAGCAGATTAGACACGCGACTGATAACGAAATTATCGGTAGACCCAATCTTCTCTAAAATAAGCACGGGGTGCTTTCCATCTGTCTTACGAGATACATGCCAACGCATAGTCTGCGCCCGATTTCTCAAATCAAAATGGTGTAGTTTGGCGAATGACTTGAGTTCTGGATATGGATAAGGATGATTCAAGTCTCCTGAAGGAAGACTGTCTGTGTGGTACTTGCACCAACATTCCCATCAAGTTCCGACCTAGTCACTAAACGATATGAGCTCGAAATGATCTGCTGGCGCACTTGGCGATTCTGTTACCAGCTACCCACGAGATATCTTCAATAATGACCAGAGCCAGCAAGCGGCCATCATCATATTCTAACGGACTCCCCCCTCAGTGGAAATGCTTTCCTTCGCAGCCACTTATGAATCATAGTTCGGCTTTCTTAGAAAAAGAAAGGCCTCATCGTAGAGATGAACGACGACAGAACAGAAAGCGTCAGGTCTCTCGTTATTCGATCCATCGGCTCACTGAGTCACAAGGGTCTAGGTGCGGAGAAATGAACTAGGCTGTCACTTTAGTCCGATCAAATGGCTGTGCTACATGGCAAGGAGAAGTGGCACAGAAGCGGCTACGCAAACGATATACGACACAGGCAGAGCTGCCGTTCCATCATTCGTCCATAAATGGTTCCTGGGCCGTCAAATATCATGCGAATGGTGAAAGCCCGGGACCAGTAAGAAGACGACAGACAGACGGGATCACGGGGCACCTCGCCGCAAGGCTGGCCGGAGACGGCAGATGAGAAGGACAATTGGTTGGCGATTGCGGCACAGAAAATGTACTCAGATGTATGGAAAGTAATCTATCTATACAGTAGCATACACAGCAGCCTCGAAAAAGGTCGTTCGAAGGTGATTCCGTGAATCAGCAACCCCAGTCAAGAGATTCAGAAATCCTTCAACCAACCAACGCAGTAGGGCTTCGGAAAGAACCCTCCGACTATACTCACCTCCATGGAGTTTGAAGCTGAAGTCGCCCGCGCTAAGAACAACGATTTACATTGCGGTGAGGTGCGGCAACGAGCCATGCCGCTCCGCTCGCTCAGTGTGCCATTGCTTCTTAACATCAACTTTCTCCGATCAAGTCTCCGGTATCAAGTCTTCCCCACCTCCCTTTCAGGCGGCGGCACGCCATATGGACTGCCCGGTCGCGACATTTCATGTCCTATCAAACGGGTGACAAAAAGACAATACACAGGAATATTCCACATAGCAAACCTACAGTAAATTCAATAGTAGAATTATGATATAAGACTGTAACATATGTTTAGACTACCTTATTATATAGAAGCTTTTTTTTTAATAATAATTAGGCTACGTTCTGGTAGATAGATATAGTAGAGATCTGGTGATGAGTTTCACTGTGTGTCATTTTTCATTTATCACCTGCTTGCCTACGCAGAGGTAGCGGTGGGACGTTGGGCCAGTCGTTGAAGCAACAGACCGGCCAATCTGCAGGTAAAAGCAAGGCTGCTGCAATTGCGACGTTGGACGACGCATCGGGAAGATGCCACATGCGTTTACGTGTGTGTAGGCGCCATGAACCCCGGTATTGCATGCGCCGGCCGCCCACGAGACCACCGGTGCGGTAAGTAAACGGCGGGTTTTCAGCCCAAATCTGGGACGGTGAACTTTCTTCTCGTTCCCCAGTGGATGGTGCCTCTTTGTACTTGAGAGGCGCCGGCGGGGTGGAATCGTGGATGTCCTGGCACGTCAGTCCCGAAGGCATCGATTCTTGCATGAACTGCATCGCTGGTATAAATACTACGTGGGTGGACAGATAGCCATTCGCCGAACTCCGGATCGCATTCTGTCTTCGTTGAGTTGTTTCTTATTGCTGTCATTCGACAGATTATCAGCGCTTCGCTGGCCTCTAGTATCCACGAAATCTTTTGCAATCGCGCAGTCGAGGTCGTTCATCAAGCACCTACTTCGAGTACCTCAACAACACAAATACATCGTCTGTTTGCCCCGCAGAGCAGCAACACAAATACCAGGAGAACAAAGCGAGCCCTTCTGATCCAAACCCAGTCCAGCCTTGTCCATTATTATTCTTTATTCCACGTCAAGTCTTCTCTTTGCGGCAACTTAAATTGACATCTCTTGGTCGATTCGGTCTCTCATTCTTGGCCCTAGCCCCGAAAATCGGTTGGCGGCAAAGAGCTGGAGTCGAGGGGAACTGAAGATAGGTAGCTACCACCAGATCGGGGTACTTTCCAGAAGTGCCTCGTGTAATTAAGCCCGTCTGTCAAACGGCAACAACGACCGGCGCCTACCCAACAGCGCCTTCCTTCCAATTGCAGGGTGCTAAAAGACTGTGCAGTACGTACCCATTAGGTCCCGTGCGACGAGATTTGGAAACCCACGACATCCGACCACCATTCCGTCAAACCACCATCACTTTTGCGCCAAATCTACGCTACATTGGCCTGCGTGCCTGCGTCGACTTCCATCTGGTATCACACCACGCCCTACGCCACCACCAGATCGGACGGCACGGCAGAGTCGTTGCTCGGGTCGAGGAATCACCAAGACTGCAGAGTCAAGCACGGGCAGATCTTCGGTCCTCCACGATTCGTGTGCTCCCGGACAGTGCATCGGAGCCCGACTTTAGGTCTCGGCAGTTGTCCTGCACTCGCCTTGCACCCGAGACCGCTGCTACATCTCCGAAGAGTTGGGCTTTTGCTTGTCTCGGAGGCCGACTTTGTCTGCTGAAGAACTTGTCTCGTTGGGCCAAGGATTCGAGCTAAGCCGACGAGGCAGTGGAAAGAGGAACGACAACTGCCACGCTGGCATGGTGGACATCGTCAGCATCAACCACCTCGCTCGCATTTTAATGTGATGATATCTGAGACGGCAGACCCATTGGGCGGCAGGAAGCTCATTCATCGGTTGACCGTTCGACTGGCCTGAACTACAGCGATCGCAATAACACCAGTAATACCAACAAAAGAGACGGACAAGGACTCGCAACAAGGTTGCAAACGAGCGCCCAGAGCCCCAGGTGTTACCTCAAACCGGCAGCACCCTGATAACCCTTGGCTTGGACCACACAGTCACCGTCACATTGCTACCCAGTTCGTCATTTTTGTGCTCCTGAACCTCCATCCAAGCGGCCCTTGTGCCTCCGAATCCACTCACCGGACACGCTATTCGCGCTACTGCACTGCGCTGTCGGCCCTGAGCTCCAACAGGCAGGCCAGCAACGGGAGGCGATACGGCTGGACTGCGTAACGATACCGTGCAGCACAGCGCCAACTGCCTAGCTGCCGTGAAGGGAAGGTCCCAAACGCGCCGAAATAAACACCGGCGATACAGAATTTTGCGGCACAAACGTGATAACCTAGCTAAAGCACGGGATGCCAGGCTCACGAACTTGTCTTTTTCAAGTCGTTGTCCGCCCGTGACACGCGACTGGACAATCTTGTGCGATAGACTTGATCGAGGTTCCGGGCAGAGGAAGTGGGAAGCATCTGCAAACACGGAAACATTTCCATCGAAGGACCGGGAGGATCACAATCCGTACGTAACTGACCGCCGTACCTACCCAAGATCGCCGACGAGGCGCCGTGGTCGAGCCCGCGGGCCAAATTTGATTCTTCCATACTCTCGGTACCATTTGATTTTGCGGGAAGCAACGCGAGGCGAGACGAGGCGAAGCGACGGAAGCCACCAGGGCCAGGACAGGCCTCTGCGAGCCAAGAGCAAGGTCTGCCATCGTCGACAAGTGAGGCCGGTCAGAGCTGGCGAATTGCTTTTGATATTGTATTCGACTAGATGCGACGAACCGCGTGAGCGAGGCTGCCTACCGACTGTTGGACTCTCGTCGGCCTCATTTCCCATCCGTCGCCCTAGGCCCGGCTTGCTGCCCTTTTCGACTTTTCTCCCCTCAACGGCCATTGGGCAGTCTGCTGCAGAGGCAAACGACTCGAATCTCAACGGGCGCGGCTTCTTTCAGCTGGGCCACTTTCCCAGAGCACACCAGCAGAGCCAACCAGGGCGAGTCCGTTGTGCATCGTTCAACCACACCCCGGCTCCGTCTCCACCGGGGACAGCCGGCCGCCTTCCCGCCGTCTCAAAATTTCATAAAGAACCAGGTCCAGGTTCTAGAAGGACGGGGCGAGCTCCGACCCGCCTCGACTCTTGGGTCCTGTCACTGGTCAGGACGCATCAGGTACCGGTACCATCTCCAGGAAGCCCGTCCCGGTTTGGGTGACGCAGAAAAATGGCGGACGTCCAAAGGCCCTCACGTGGTGGATGACTGACTAAGTGACGAACAAAGGGAGACACGAGAGGGGGACACTCGGCAGCAGTCTACGATTAATTGCTGCAAATCAACGGCCCGGTCCACTTGGGCCGTACGAGCTGTAAGGAGAGAGACATCGCGATTAAACAGAGCAAGGGGCTGTTTTCCCCCGGTACTGTGCAAAGCAACTGTGTAAAGCACTCGGTTCTTGACGACTCCGCAACCCGCAGGCCGTCGTCGGTGAGCAGTCCTGGGAAAAGACCCTCGCTCTGCCAGCATCACGGTAAATTGAACCAGTGGCTTCATCCACCGTTTGTCTGCCCAGCAGAGTTTTCCGGTGACAGGCGAGCTTGTGCTTGCCTTGCCTGTCACTCGACAAAGTTGACGTTGAGCGGCGTTGCGTTTCCGCCGTCTTTCCTGTCTGGAAGGGTTACGTAGCGGACATCAGGAGCGTCGGAGCAACTTCGTTCGTCCGATATCAGCCACATACGAGACCGCAGTCCTTAGTCGCGGCACAGAGCCGGCAGTTTGAGACCAAGACATTTAGACAAAAGACGGACAGGGACAGGAGTCAGGCTAAGGTGCCCCGCGGACAAAGGGCCAAGAGGGGGAAAAAGGACGGCGAGGTGGACTCTCTTTGGCGACTGGAGGAGCAATTGCGGCACCGGGCGTACCGACGAGCTGGATCGGGGCTGAGCGAGGCGTTTGCCAGGCGTCGTTCCTTTGGCGTTTGTAGCAGCCACGAAGTCTTTAGGGTGTAGTCGCGATTTGCGGCCAACGACGACAGGTTTAGCAGGAGGGGAGCAACAAGCCCGTAGAAGCCCGAAGACTTTGACCGTCGACGCCATCGCGCAGGACAGACCACCGTTTGGTTAGTCATCGACTTTTGGTCTTGAGCACAGTCGCCGACGATAGCGGGGCGTGTTGTCACCGCGCTTTAGCACACTTTGACACTCGACGAGGGGTAGGTCGGTCGGCCGGGCGGAGCAAATCCCAAGACAAAACACACGACAACAAACTGCCGTCATATCTCTGGGGGGCGGCGCTGTGTAAGCCGAAGAGGCTAGTGCGCCGTGGTGGACGGAGCGACCACGACATTGGCCGTCATTGTTTGCGAAGGCCAGCAAACAGATTGATTGCATCGCATCGCAGCGGGCTTTCTGCATTGCCTGTACGGATACAGATACGGATACCCTTGTGCTGTATCGACACTCTTGGCGTCTGTGTTTGCATTCTGTGCAGGCACACAGCGTACAGGACGTCCAGCAAAGGTACAGAATACTGCGTCCAGATACGGCGGTGGTGATATCTTGCATCCACAGGCCGGACCAGGGCAGAGGCTCCGACGTGGGTGTCCTTGTCGGCTCCAGGTTGCAAAACGAAGACGACAAGCCAGCGTCTGCGTCTTGCCGCGTTACCACCAGAACACTGCGAATACCCTCCCCAGTGCCCTTGTTGTCCATATCGAGGATACAACAGCAAGCAGAGCCAAGGCGAAGGGACAAGCAGCACCATACCCGAGTACCTGGCCGCCACATTTTACCAAACCCTGCACACCACATCGAGTTTGTTTTGGCTTTTCGCATTACAAGACTAAACAAACCACTCTGTCCGGATACACTACTGTGTACGTACAGAGTAGTACCTGTCTTCTGCACTGAGGGGTTAGCCAAGGTCGGCGGCGTGCGTCTGGCGCTGCAAGGTACAACCCGTCCGAACGAACCTCTGGTGGATCCTCTTCCCCTCCTTCGTCTGAAGAAAGAGACCTTGGGCGTGTTGTGTGTCTCTCCATCAGCTTCTACAAGAAAGCAGCACGAGACCGTTTGGAGGTGGTCGCGTGAGGTACCTTGTGCCCACCTCCAGATAGTTACTGTCTGCTGCATCGTCTGGCACACTCGCATTCAGCACGAAGAGAAGTGCATTGATGGCGTATGAGCACGAACAAGGGCAGCAAAAGCACCAGCGTCGCCATCAGCACCAACACCAACAAGGGCACAAGCAACAGCATCAGCATCAGCATCAGCATCAACATTAGCAACCAATGCCCCTCGTTCCTTTTCTCTGTTGTCTCTCGCACCCCCATCCCGTCCCCTCCATCATCTCGCCATACCCCCATCCATACTGATCCTGCCTCGACCACGTTCTTTCCGCGTCGTTTTCACATTCCTCCTACACACAGTGATAACCCGTGGCCTGGCCTGGCCTGGTCTCAGGTCTTTCTCCCTGGCCGTCGCCTCACGAATCACGTCGTCACTTTTCTTTTCTCTGGTTCTCACAACCGTCGATTCGATCCCGCTGCATTCGGTTGGTCGTCTTTTGATTGGGTCGACCCTGAACTGCATTTGCAACGCGTTTTCTCAGCACGCCCCGGAAGCTACCCGTACCGTTCCGCCTGAGTCGGAAGCCAAGTCCTCCTGGATCTGGATCTGGATACCACGTACGGCGTACGGTATACGGATACTGTTTGCTCACTTCATTTACCGGCCTCGCTCCTCTTCTCCTACGACACAAGCGACGTGGACCCTCAATCCACCCTCGGCAACGCAACACACACGCACACAGGGCAACGTCAAGCCAGAGCCGAGACATCGATTCGACCCGGGCGGTGCCGTTTGCCAGCGTCACCACCCCACCCCCTGCTCCATCCTGCTCTGTGTGCTCCGCATCCCATAGAGTATCGCACCATCGACACAGATACCTGTACGTACGGATACTGTTACGCCAATCTGCCCTCTGGTTCCTGCAGACTGCAAAGTACCGTATCGCACGACAGCTGCTGGCGTTCCGTCAGTCTGACCTTTGGAGTAATTCACCAGTCATCAATCATCACTCGGTCGGCCTCGTTACAGTAGCACCACCACCACCGCCACCGCCACCGCCAGGAGCTGCCAAACAGCAAGCCCGTGGTACTTCGAGATACCTCATCCAAGCCCTACGCCGCAGAAAGTGGCGCGCCCTTTTACCGCTCGTCCACCCATCCGCCGGCGGCACTCTGCCATAAAGCTGCTACGCACTCTGCAAACCGTGGTCCCCACGCTACGGCAGCCACATTTCGGGTCTGAGACGGAGGTTTCTCTTCTTCTTGCCTCTTACTCTGAACGTACCGCACTCGATGGTACCGAGTACTCAATATTCTGTACCGACGACTTGCCGGTGGAAACGTGCCGTGCTAAATTAACACACACACACACACAACACACCTTCACACACACAAAAATACGAAGAGAAAAAAACCCATCACCCCTTCCCCTCCCCCTCCCATCCCTCCCCATTCTCCCCGGTTCCTCCACTGACACCCCTCCCCTCGCCTTCTTCCCCCCTACCGTCTACCACCTTACTGCGTATACTACCTAGTAGGACGCAGAATACAGGATACTCCGTACCTGCGCCAGGATCACTAGCACTGAACCTGAAGGTCAGCCTGGTTTGGACTGGACTCGACTCAACTGGACACCCGCCGAGCACGAGAACGAGCACAAACACAAGACAAGCAGCTCTTGAAGCCAACCAAGGTCAAAGGTCGCAGTGGCCACTTTTCCCACTCTGCCAGCTCTCGCCCGCCTGGATGTCGAGCACCCGCACCCGCACCCACTCGCATACGCGTACACGCACTCGTCCCCGTCGCCGCGATTCCGACAGGAACACCTGCGAAAACAGAAACAGGAACAATCAAAAGACCCCCGTCCACTCGCGCTGGAGCTCCCACCCGCCAGCTGGGTCTCGCTGTCGTCCTCCCGGTCCCAGCAAGGCCAGGGTCGTGGTACCCGTACTCTCTCGCGCATGGTATGCGTATGGGCAGAGAGGATCCAAGCCCGAGCCCAAGGACCACCAGGACCACAAGGACCCGACGGCCCCAGAAAACAGAAACAGATTCTGCAAACATGTCCCAATACATGTACACCAGTCTTGCCCCTTTACCACCCGTCTTTTCTCACATCGAGTCCTCGTCCAGGCCCGCGACTGCGACTTCGTCTGGGTCTGCGTCTTCTAGTGCAAAGACTGCGCCCAAGTCTTCCTCTTCCTCGCCTCTCTCGTCTTCGCCGACGGTGATTTCCCCTACGACGGCTTCGCCTGCTACGACTGCGCTTTTTTCAAAGGCGAATCCCGCAGACTCATCTCGCCTGCCGCCAACCCACAAGTCGAGGCATCACCAACACCCGTCGACCCGTCTGCAGCACATTCGCACTTCTTCCTCGTCCTCCACGTCCCGCTCTTCGAACGAGACCTCGACGACTCCTACATCAACTACACTCTCGATCCCTTACACTGCGTCTCCCACCGACTCGCGCGCGCCCGCGTCCCCCATAACCCACACCAAGCACAAGCATCACCGCTCGGTGCAAGAGAACCGCGCCGCCGCTGACCACAGCCACGGCCAGGGCCACGGCTCGCTACGCTCGAGAGCGCCGGCTCGACTCCGCAAAGAAAGCGGTAGCTTGGCCGCATATGCGAAGCTTGCTCTGCACCCGCCGCCGACTCCTCGCGTTGGTTTGAGTCCCACCGAGTTGAAATATGTCGCCATGCTCGACATGGACGTCCCGGGTCGTCACCTCACTGCCGCCAAGCTTGGCGGCACCAGCTCCTTCTCCCGTACCGACAGCTTGTCTTCGGCCGCACCGTCGACGGCCTCCATCTCGGCCCGCACAATGACCTCGTCCGACCACGTCACCGCTGTCTTTGACGCCGCAAAGCCCTACGTCCTCAAGAATGGCCGTACCTACCTTGCCGACAGCTCGCTGCCCTATCCGCTGCCCGTCGATCTCGCCGAGCTGCACCGTCAGTCCATGCGCACGCTCATGCTGATCCAGGTCTTTGGCGCGCCGCTGTGCTCGCAAGAAACCCATAACAAGGCGCCGAGCCGCATCCTCGAGGTGGCATGCGGCTCTGGCTTCTGGAGCCAGATGTGCCATCGCTACTTTGCGCAAAAGGGCCACGCGGACATTGAGTACACCGGTATGGACATTGGTCCCATGGCAGCGAGCGCCGGAGACGCGGACCGTTCCATGAAGTGGCGTTTCGTACAACACGACATGCGACAGACGCCATGGCCGTTTGACGACGGCGAGTTCGACATGGTCATGGTCAAGGATCTGAGTCTCGTCGTCACGTCACCTCACTCTGTGCAGACCGTCATTGAAGAGTACTATCGCATCCTCCGACCCGGCGGCATTTTGGAGTTTTGGGACAGCGATCACCAGATCCGCATGTTGCGCCCGCACGCCGCCCCTCCACCTGGCGACGAGGACTCGGCCGCCGCCGTAGCCCTGGGCGCGTACCCCATATCATCAAAAACGCCGCTGAGCGCACCCCTCAACAACTTCCTCGTCGAGTACAACAGCTGGGTCCACCGGGCCCTCGAAGCCCGCCACCTCAGCCCCGTGCCGTGCACCATTGTCGGCCCCCTGCTGGTTCAGGAGTGCGACGCCCTCAAGGACGTGTCGAGCCGCCGGCTGGCGATTCCCCTCTCGGAAGTCCGGTGGGAGCGCGAGGGCGTCGGCGGTGTCGTCACCAAGGACGGCAAGTCGTACATCGAGACGGGCAAGGGCAAGGCGAAGCCGGACGCCCAGAAGAAGACGTTGACGCCCGCGCAGGCTGCGCTCCGCCGTACGGCCATGATGACGGTGGTGCAGCAGATCCAGAGCCTGGAGCCGATTTTGCGCGACGTTAGCGGCAAGAGCCAGGACGAGTGGGACGGCTGGCTCGGCAAGATGATGAACGACTTGACGAGGGAAAATGGGACGAGCTGGGGCGAGTGCTTAGAGGTTGGGGCCTGGTGGGCCGTCAAGAGGTAGTGGTTGAAAGATTGTTCGCATTACGTTTATTCTATCTCAGATTTACGCAGCCTCTTACGGGCTGTTACGCTCCCGGCACGTAACGCTTCCTCAGCGTGCGGTATCGTCTTAGGTAGTACCTGAGCCAGTTAGCTACAGTCGCGGACGAACAGTGAGAGATGGCAAAGGAGAAAAAAAAAAGCAGAGGAGGGAGAGCAAGAGGTTGAGACTTGGTCCAACAATCGAGATACCCCAGCATCATCACATGTCACATCAAATATTTACATATCCCATATACCCTCCACATATACAATCCATTGACTGGACCCTTGGCGTGTTTGCTGCAACTGACAATGTGTTTCCAAACTTTGCCATCCATTGAAGAAGCATGGGCCTGCAGTGTGGGCAATTGCAATGGTACTGGACTTGTGTGTTTGACTTACATGGCTTCGATCTCTGGAAAAGGGAGTGTCAGTACTGTGGTAGTTGTATTTTTTGGGTTTGACAATATAATGTGCCAACTACAGGGGCCTTGACAAGCTGAACGCGCGGCTCTTCCACGTTTCCCTCATCATCGCAGCATGGCCCTGTCGTCGATGGTCTGCTGAGGCTGGCTGGCTTGGTGGACCACACTCGTAAGCCACCAGACCACCACTCCAGCAAAACTATACAGGGCCAGGGGCTTAGGGGCAAAAGGAGAAGAAAAAGAAGAAGGACATGCAACACCGGGCATTCGCCAGTCGTCACCGACCTGACTACTACTCCGGCCCTCACTGGTTTATCGATGGGAGAGCGGACGGGATCCCGAGTTTCAAAAACATACAACACCAGGTATTCGCTGGTCGTCACCGACCCAACTACTACTCCGGCCCTCACTGGTTTATCGATGGGAGAGCGGACGGGATCCCGAGTTTTCCAGTGGGTATGGTCGCATGTGATGGTTTGGGAGCTGAGAGGGTTCATAGAGGATGAGGTGAGAGGTGAGGAAGGTTGATTCGAAATGGTGGAAGCTTGTCTGAGACTCAAAAATGGGACGAGAGAAAACAAAGGAGCAAAGGCAAGAAAGCAAGCGATGGGAGGGCTTCTCTGTTTGTAGGAAATGCTTGGCTTCGGCGCGAGGAGTGAAACTCGACTTGAAGCGACAGTCTTGGAAGAGTATATTTACGCTCATCGATGCGTCTTCTCCTCCTCGGCACAGACCGCAAAACGTGGGCAAAGACAAAGACCAACTTGACAGCATAGAGAAAACGCTGGTGCATACCTTTCTTGACAAACTCGGCCTTGTCGAGCCCCTTGCGAATGGCCTCCTCGTCGCGCAAGCCGGCGTTGGCGCTAAAGGCCTTGTGCAGACGGGAGCGAAAGAAGTCGTAGCCGGCGGGGTACTCTCGACCCATGTAAAGAAGTTCTGCTTCCATTGTAAGCATAGCACTCAATGGGTGAGTCTTGTAGAACAATCTCTTCATGATCGGTTGATGCGGTTTGGCAAGTGACGAAAGCTCAGGGTAGCAAGCGATAGATGCAGCGCAAACCAACCTTTGTAAATGGAAATGACGCGCCATCTCAGCTGAGGATTCAAGCCGCTCATTGTCAATCGTAGGAGAAAGACTAGGCCTCGATATGGTCGATACCTCGCTTCAGCCTGCTGGTATATGGCGCCGTCGTCCTAGCACTTTCTTGTCCCGTGAGTTGAGTTGTCGTTCTCGTCGTCGTTGTCGTCGCTATTTGTGTAAATCGTCGCCAAGGGTGCAGTACGCCCAGGATGGTGTCGTTCAAGAATGCTGCCAGGGTGCTGTGTACAGCGTACGATGAGGCCGAAAGCCATTGAATGACGGAATGATGCGACCAGCCGTCACTCGTCCAATGTGGCTCTGTGATTGGCCAGAGCTCATCCGAAGTGGCTTCTCCTTTATCTTATCGTCGCCGAGGTCAATTCGCCAACACCTGAGGCCCGAGGAGCTTTGGAGCCTTTTTCTCGACGTCGTGCTCTTCAAGTTTTGCTTCTCGTTCGGTCCTCCGCCAGCTACCTACACGCGCCCCTCGCCACCAGGCACGAGGCAGCGCGACCCCACGACTCGTCGAAAGAGGCAAAACCGTTGCGAGAGATGCGGCCCGCGTTGCGCTTCGCCTTGGCGCAGCGACCGCGCATCCCGCTGCGCCCAGCGATTCCCGCCGTTTCGCGATCCGCGCTGCGACAGCGCCAGCGACGTGCGTACAGCGTTGCAGAGATTGATGGAGCCAGTCAGCCAGAACCGAGCGAGCAAAATCCTGCGCCGGCTCCGAGTGATGCGGAGCCATCGTCGGGCAGCGTACCGACACCAGATCAAGCCAGGAAACGAGATCAGCCAACATTAACCGATGAAGCTCGGACGGAGCACCGCAGGACGGACAAGCAGCGCGTGAAGAAACTCCAGGAGGTGCTCAGCCGTGGGAGGCTCCAGGATGTGCTCAGCCGCGGGAAGCTGCGCGTCGTTGAAGCCGAGAAGCAAGTCGTACAGGAGAGGAATCGCAACACCAATATCAACACCAACACCGACATCACCGCCGACGCCAACGCCAACACCACCGCCGACACTACCGCCGAGATTACGACCGACATCACCACCGACACCACCGCCGACATCACCACCGACACCACTGCCATCACCGCCGACACCACTGCCATCAGCACCGACACCACCGCCGCCGCTCCAGATGCTGCCCCCTCTCGTGAAGCAGCGGCGTCGACGCTCTTCACGGCAGCCCAGTCACCCCCCTTCAAGCCAGCCCAGCCGCTACTCCGCCGCATCGGCAAGTGTCTGGCTTTCGGCTGCGACCCCGAGCAGACGGCCTTGGCGGCCCGTCTCGTGCGCACCATCGCCACGGACTGGCCGCGCATCGAAATGGCAAACACCAACGCCGTCTGCCACCCCGACGCCGTCGTCCACGACCGCATCGATTTCGAGCGTGCCAGCGACGTGGCGTGGTATGCCCCGTCCATGATGTGGGGGGTAAGCCTTTCTTCGGCCCAGTTCCGCCTACTTTTTTTTTGCATCGTGACGGGAGACAAATCTGCTGACACGAACCTGCGTGCGTCCTCCAGGACTTCGCACAGCCGTTCCCCCGGCCATCCATAGCCAAAAAGGCCGCCATGAAATACATCGAATTCATAACGGGAGTCCCCCCGGGCGACAGGATAGCGTTGCGAGGCTCCCGAGCCAGGCAGGAGAACTGGTTCATCGAGGCTCAGAAGAAGCAGAGGCATATGCTCAGGGCCCGCGGCCGCGGCGAAGCATTCCGGCTGCCGCCCTTGACTCTGAACTCCATCGAATGGACCCGAGTCCACTGCACGTCCGACGTAAAGCGCCACCCAAGACCTTGCCAGACCATCCTGCCAGACAGTTACTGACAACAAGACAGCATGACAATGTGCGAATGAAGCAGAACATCATCGCCATCACCCGCCTGGAAAAGTTTGACGTGGTCGAAGGCATAATCAGATTCACGCTGAGGGTATCGGTATGGTCCGTTCCATACAACCGTCATCTCACCGACGCCGATGTCTCCATCCATTTCCAACCTACCCACACGCGAGAGAGATCACGCTTCCTCAAACTTCTGCAAGAGAAGCTTCCGCAGGGCGCAGGTGACGAGAAAAGCCTCCTGCTCGACGACATTCGTGCACTGGAAATGGCCACACGTAAAAAGCCAGGTGCCGTCGAGGATCTTGGGAGCGCCGCGAAGAAACCGTCGGCGGAGGCTTTAGACTGATGTGTACGTATGCCCGCTGGCCACGCCGCCACGCATACGGTGGAAACGAGACGTCAAGGTTCAACATCAGCGGCCTCTCTGATGCTGCAGCTTTATTACTTTCCGACGACGATGTCCGTCTCACACTTACCGATGCGGCCGCGTAATGCAACATACAAGACGTGCCGAAGCCGCCAAGGGGCGGGCGAGCTGCAGAGACCACAGCCTGCACTGTACTCATGAACTAGTTACTGGACTTTTTGGCGAACCAGATACCCATAGACTTGTACTTGTATAATTGTGGTCACGCCGCCTCGGACTTCACATTGTGCTTTCCCCATGACGATGTCCAATGCTTCGCCATGCGAGGCTGGGGTGTGCCCGCCATGAAGAAACACCTGATTGGTACGAGTGAGGAGGGCATACCGCGGCTCGAAGGCTCACACGACAGGACGCGTGGGTTTTGATTACAAGGGAGCCGGGACAAGGCAACTCGTCCGATCATCATCAAGAGCCAGCCCCACGTTGGTTAATTTTTGGGATGGGGACCGAATTAGTTTTGCGGGACGAACCAACGTGGTTTGGCTTAGCCACGAAAGAAAATTCCTGCAAAGAAAAACGAGAGAAGAAAAAACTCTGCAACAAAAATCTTCGGTACCGCGGAGACGGCGATGAACGCTTCTCGGCCGTGATCCGCAGCGGATACTCGGACGCAATACGGAGGGGGATCCTCACCCTGCAACAACGCAGCAGCAGAAACTGCTCATAGCAGACTCTGCTCGCGCCCGGCCCTTTGGAAATCCCAATTGGCTCAAAATAAGCCCATCGAGAAATACGCATCGCACAGAGCCGCCTGTCCCTGAAGCTAAGTATAACGTTGTCTTTGTATTGCCTCAACTCCCGGCCGGACGCGTGCGTGCCTTTTGATACATGTCGTGTAGTGTACCGGTCGGTGGTGACCCCTCCCTCTCCACGCCTGGAGGTCTGGAGGGGCAGACAAATACTGTCATGCGAGACGAGATGGCGACCGGCCAGACCGCCTTTGGGGTGATGTATCACAGTGCGAGGCGATCTGACGGCGTCGAGGAGCCGATCAACCCCGCTGAACAGCAGCAGCTTCAACAACAGAAATATGTACATAACGGTCTGCAGGGCACCAATCATGGCTCGACATGGCCGTATGTCGCCAAGCTTTGGGCCGTGGATGAGATGGGTGGTATGATGATCCCCTACTGTATGGCCTGGGCTGCATGAGAGCATGCCGTCCTGCACGAAGTTGGCGTGCTGAAGCTTATTCCCGGGTACAATCCTCCACTCAGTGACAGTGGAAGTCCGCCTGAAACTCGCGATACTACACACATACGCAGTAGGCGTTGATGGTCGTGGAGCGCATGGCCGACGCCAAAGACGCTGTGACACTGCATGTCCGTCACTCTCGCTTCCAACTCTCACAAGCTTAGAGTCTCAATGTGGTAATCGACCACTGACTCTGATCAAGCATTCTCGTCGACGCCACGAATCATACGCCCAAGTCTTAAATTGCTCCCCACGGCGTATCGAGTCAGTTGCTCACTGGGAAAAGGCCCGTGACTTGGGTACCAGGCTGTGAGCAGGGCATGCCGCTGGGAACGGCCAAATGCCGACAGCCAGATCGACCTGCTTTACCGCTCTGTGCCTAGCTCCCTTTGCATCTTTTTCTATTCGTTTCCCCCCCATCGCCGATTATGCTCAAGACCTGGGGGACGAAGTGGGGGGTTGAGCTGGGTACGGATACACGAGGTTGTTTTGCAATTCTCTGCGTCTTGACTCGACCGGCTGGTGAGGGCGGGCCCGCTCAAAGACGTGACTGTTGGTTTATCCGGAGGGTAACGCACGCCGTACGTGATCTCGTCGTACGGGTGCAAAAGGGTCTGGTATTCGTTGTTGTTATTGTTACGTTACGTGCCTACGCGTAGGCACGTAAGGCTCTAGATCTACGGTGTGCCATGGCACTTGGCTACGGCTGGCGACAGGTGTCACTAGGGGGGATGAGGGTATATAGCTACGTATACCCTACGCCTATGGGGCGTATAGACATATATACTATATATGTATAGAGGTGTATACGCCTTAGGCGTTAATGTATACTTTGCGGTATAGTATTACTGACACTAGTAACTTTTTCTTTTGCTATATACCTTATACACCTCTATTTACATATAAAAGCTAGTACCAAAAACGCTATAATTGCGTGCTAAAAACGCTGTTAAAAATAGTGTAGATAATAAATATAAAATAGTATCAAAAGCGATCCTTTTACCCCTTACCTAATAATATCCAAATACCCCTTATTATCTACTCTACTCAAGTTACCTATCTTTTTATTTAAATAATTATATAGTTTAAATTGATAAATCTCTTGAGGGTATAGTTTGGGGTATTTTTTGTGAAGGTATTAGTAATATTATTATCTCTATTAATCTACTATATTTTGTAGAGCTCTTAATACTTATATAACTACCTTAATACTATAATATTAATTATTAGATATTTCTTTTTAGTAGTACTAAGTTTTATGAGGTATTTGTAGAAGGAGTATAAGTTAGTATATATAATTATTAAGATATAAAAGAGGTTTTAGTATTTGAGGATTTTCTTAAGTATTATAGCTATAGTATATGCGAAATCTATACTAGCTACTATAGTATAAATCTCTAAAGTAAGTATACTCCTAGTAACTCTTTTACTTTTAGTAAAAGAGTAGTAGATAAGGTTACTGTAGAGGTCGAACTAGCTATTACTAATTACTATCTCTTAGCCTAGGATTATTATAAATCCTAGTTAAAATAAGAAGTTAATATTATTAGCAAAAAAGCTATTAATAAAAGTATAGAAATATACTTTTAAGAGGTTAAGTAGTATAAAGTTGAGGCTATAGTTAAGGTACTTGATTTACTACTTAAAATACTTATTCAAAGTAGTAGTATTATTAGAGGAAGGTTATTATTCTTATATAGTATATAAGAAATCGAATAATACCTCAGATTAGTATATTAAAATAAAATATACTCCCTGTACGTGTTATTTAATATATATTTTCTTAAATACCTTAGGTGTTATGTAAGTATCGAGGAGTACTAGCTTTTACTTTTAGTATTTTTAGTATAAGTAGAAAGCGTTACTATTAATGCTCAAGATACCTCTATTAAACACTAGAAAAGTAGTTACTATGAGGGTTATTTTTAGCTTTATTTTAAATAAAGCTTTTTAGAGCTCCTTATCCTTATAATATAAAAAAGTAGTATTAGAGAAACTAAAAATATTATCAATTTATATACCTATAAAACTAAAGTTATTATTAGTATAGTATAAAACAAAGAAGTATAAGTTATATATAGATATCTCTATTTATAATTATTCTTTATAATACTTAGAATAAATTACTTACTAGTAAATACTAGCTTTAATGAGGCTATATAATAACTTAATAATAATTATTATAGAGTCTAGAAAGTATTACCCCCTAAAGTAAGATAGTAAGTTAACTATAATATACTTTATAAACTCTATCTTAACTTAAATATAAGCTTAAGTAATATCTCAAAGCTATATTATTATACCCTTATACTAGAGGAGAACTAAGGCTACAGCTAAAATTAACTATTAGCTATTCTATTAGATCGTTAGTAATTATATTAATATTTCAAATTTACTATTATTACTAAAACCTTAGATAATAAAGTATAATTTCTTATATACTTTATTTATATCTTTATTCTTAATCTTATTAATAATATATAACTTAAAATATTTATAACCTTTATAGAAAATAAAGTTAAATTTAATAATCTTAATAATACTATTAGTAATAATACTCTTAATTTCCTTTTTAATAGACTCCTCGAATAGCAAACCTAGTATTATAATAATACCTTTTTTACAGAAAGTAAGAGAAAAAACTATATCTAACTATTCCTTAACTATAAAATATATTATAAAACAAAACTTATAATTAAATCTCTAAACTAAAATAGTAATAAACTATCTTAAAAAATTAAAAAATATATTATAGAAATTACTAATAACTTAGGAGAATAGGGGATTATTAATAATAATAATAGAATTACTACTATATATAATAATAGTATTTAGTAGTATCTAATAAGTATTCCAAAACTCTTTAGAAATAATAATAGACGAAATTAGGATATTACTATAAAAGTATATATCTCTTAGTAATATCAGATTTCTAGTAAAAATTCTAGTATTAGGATATAAGATATATATAAAGTAATTACTAATACTTAGTAATATTACTATTAATAGCTTAAATAAGAATACTTAGTTATCCTTAAAATATAGTTTTATAGTTATTATTCGAAATTCTTAAAAATTTCGAAAAAGTCCGAGAATATATATCTCACTACAAATAATAATAAGGTGAAATAAGTTTTTCTAACTATATTTCTCTCGCTATATATATATAAGAGACTGAAGTAGGAGGGCTACTATATATAAGATATCGGAGCTATTATATATTACCAAAACTATATTAATAGTATATTTAGTATAAGTATAGTAGATTACTTCTATTACTTTCTAAATAGTATAAACATAGGTAATAATATCTAGGGAAGGAGTAGAGTTATCTATAAAACGTAAGTATATACTAAAAATAAATAGTATAAGTATAAGGCTATTTAGCCTAGCAATATTATTAATTACCTTATATACTACCTAAAAGTATATTTCTCGAGTTATTATAAAGACTTTATTATAATAAATCTTATATATTTAGTAGAGGAAAATATAATAATATTTAACTTTACTAATACTATTATATATTTTAATAAATACTATTCAAACTATTAATCTTATAGCTTTTGCTTCTAATCTAAACTCTTTAGATTAAAATATTATTCCTATATTAGTAGTAATAAAATCTAGGGAGCCCTAGTAAAAGTTAATCTAGTATACTTTAAAAGCTTCTTATATTACTTTTACTAAGATATTTAATAAGAAGTAAATAGCATTAAACACTATAGTAATATCAATAATATAGAGTATAAAGTAGCTATTAATATAGATAATATTAATAATAACCTCAAAGTTAAACTTAACATCCTCTTATATAGTAAAACGAAAGTAAGAAGGGGTAGTACTACGTATCTGGTACTAGTAGTAGTACTACTCGAGAGCCTCGAAAGCATAGTATTTAACGGGATATCCTACTTTAGTAAGGATATTATAGAAATATACTATAGCTAAATATCCGAATTAATAGTAGAGTCTCTATATTTCTAACTCTATAAAATAAGTAGAAATAAATATTTTCTCCTTATTAAGAAACATCTATAGATACCCCCATTTTCAAATAATAAGTATAACCTTTTTACCCTAGCAAAACTAGTTATATATATTATCAAATATTATACCAAGGTAATCTATATCCACGAAATAAAGTAAGAAAAGGGTATCACATAGTACTATATAAAACATAATACTACTAAGTAACATAGGAATATTAACTATTCTAAATATCATAATTAGGGTAGTACTACCAAAGCGGATTATAACTAGTTCACCTTATAGAAGTATAAGGGTCACAGAGGAATTAACTATCTATTTAAGAACTATAAGCTAGGAGTACCTAGTAGTTAAGAAACTAGCGGTACCTAAATTAAGTAAAATCCCTTAAAAGATAGTAGTTAAGTAATAACCCTTAAATATAAAAGTAAACATAGGAGCTATATCTATATTCTTAGTAATCTTAAGGGGAGTAGTATTTAATTTAGTAAAAGTATATAATACTACTTAATTTTAAAAAATTCAAGTAATTTTACTTCTATTTATAGTAATAAGATACTTACTAAAATACGATATAAGGAACTACTTAAAAGTATTAGATATTATAGGGGTAATAGGGGTATAGTCCTTAAGGTTATATTATATCTAGTAATAAACAATAAGCTCCTTACTCCTATTATCTCTCGGGGGTATTTAGAGATCATTATTAAAATTATCTATACCTTTATATTTAGTAAGAAAGGTCTAGTATACTACTAGAGAGAATACTTTTAGATTAGTAGTCGACTTATACTTATTATATAAAACACACTACTTTTCAAAAGTATACCTTATTAACTAGTAACCTATTTTACTATATATATAATACTTTTTATTAGTATAAGTATATATAGAGGCTAGGGGAAAGTAATATTTATTCTAAAATAATAGGGAATAGCTAGGGGTATAACTATAGCCTTAAGCGTTACCTTGAGGTATATTATATATATAGTTAGTCTAAAACTATTCCTTAGGTATATTACTATTATCTCCAGCACTCTAAAAGTATTACGACTTTTAAAGTACTATAGTATTACCTATAGCTAAGTATAACTAGTTACAGAGACTCTAGGAAGTTAGTACAAAGCTAAAAAACACTAGCTAGTATTCTAGTATACCCTAGTATATATTCATAAATTAGTTATAGAAAGCCTTATTAGTATACTAGTTAGCTTTAAATATCTTCTAGAAGTTAGTAAACTTTATAATAAGTATCTCAAGTACTTCCTTTTTGCTCTAGTTAGGGTTCTTAGCTATTATACTCTTAAAAATAGTATTTTACTAGTTAGAGAAGTAAATCTAATAGATCTTATTATTTTTAAAGTATTCCTAAATATATATAGCTATCTAATCGAAGTTAAGGTTTTAGCTAGAATTTGCGAAGTTATTAAAGTAAAAATTAAGAGTTTGATTTTTTAGTATAATAGAGAAGACTCTAGCCTATATATAGTATAAGATACTAAGTTTAAAGTAATAGTTTTAAAAAATATAGATTTTAGTCTTGAGAATATTATAGAAACTTCTATTATACTTTATATTCTTATTATATAATTTTATAAAGTCTATAATATATTTAATAAATAAATTTTCAAATAAGGGAATAGGGGAAGTATAAGAGTAATATTTAGGAATAGGATACTATATATTACTATTATCTTAGTATACCTCTTACTAGTAAGGGGTTTCCACGCTATTCTCCTAGTAATAAGAATTCGCCGTATTATACTACCTAGGGATTAGTAGTCTTACTAGTAGTAGTAGAAATTACATACTATATATAAGTAGCAGATAAAGTAGGGAGTCTTATATAAATAGTAGAAATTATTAAGTATACTTCGTAAGGCTTTTAGATATCAACTAAGCTTTAACTATAGGTATTATAGCTTTAACCTTAGGTTTAATACTATGGGAAGGTATTATAAGGTTAAGTATATCGATAAAATTCTCAAGCTACTCTATATTATCTCTAAAGTTATACCTAAAGCTTAGAAGATACTTCTTAGTTTTATTAAACTTCTTAATAGTCTAGTATTTGAAATATTCATATTAAGTAAAGTAATATAATATAAAGTAGATTCTTTCACTATTCTTCTTAATTTTTACCCTATAGTTAATAAAGTAGTCTTAAAAGTACTAGGTCATATTATTATCAATAAGCTCCCATATCATTATAGGCTACTTATCGAAATCTATCTTAAAGTAATCAAAGAGCTTATACTTATAGAGTTTTATATAGCTATACTAGCTAATATAAAATACTATAAGAATAGTAATATCTTTAGTATTTACCTATATAAGTTTATTATATTTAATCTTAAAAAGTCTTCCGAATAGATTTATATTAATAAGTAGCTAAAAATAGTCTAGGATTATATATTTACTACTTAAAGTTACCTAAATTATTACCTAAACTATTAGCATACTAGAGCTTACCTCAATATCTAGGTTAGGGTATAGTTTAGATATATTAATAAAAAAGTATAAATTTTCTTATAAGGGGAATGATTTTTAAGAAAGTATAAAGGTTTCGAGATACTATGTAGGTCTCTTAAGCATAAGAGGTATAGGATACTATAAATCTCATATATTATAGTATCTAATAATACTCTAAAAAGTATTATATTTACTAAATACTCTCTAGTATATACTAAAGAATATAGTATACGTTTTTAGTATTTTATAGAGTAAAGTTAATATATTAACTCAGAAGTACTTTACTAGAGATAAAAATAAAGTAATATTTATAAAACATCTAAATTAATACTTATAATCTCTTACTTTATTTAGGGGGTTTTAGGTAAAAGGTTATAATTACTTCTTCTCACGTGAAAACCTTACTAATCTATAATATAGTAGTAATAGATAAGTTAACTACTAATTAGTATTAGTTTATCTAGAGGGTAATACATACTATATATGATCTCGTCATACAGGTACAAAAGGGTCTAGTATTTATTGTTGTTATTATTATGTTATATGCCTATGCGTAGGCATGTAAGGCTCTAGATCTACGGTGTGCCATGGCACTTGGCTATAGCTGGCGATGGGTGTTGCTAGGGGGGATGAGGGCATACAGCCACGTATACCCTATACCCATGGGGCATATGGACACGTATGCTGTATGCGTACGGAGGTGTACGCGCCTCAGGTGTTAATGCATGCCTTGTGGCATGGCGTTACCGACAGTGACATTGTGTGTCACCGTCAAAGACGTTGCCTCCTTTCTTCTTGCGTGCCGCTGCAGCCTCCTTATCGGAGGATAATTGTCCAGAGTGGATATGGCGGCAAGAAAAGCTTGACCCTGCAAGCAACGCAGCGGCAACGGGTGGTTGGCAAGGTGCTCTTCCCCATGAGATCTTGAACCCGCCGCGAAATCCGTCAGGGGGTCGAAGGATTGATGCACACTGTATCCGTACGTACTCCGGACAGATAGATTGATCAGTGAGGTCGGCAGGAATGATCTCTCGGAAGCGGGTAGCAGACGGCGGCCGTCAATGTCTCGCCGGCTCGTCCGGAGGGAAGACTACAGGACGACTGACAGCGGAGTGGCATTGTCTTTAGTCCATTTCCAGTAATTGGTGGTTTGTTATGTTTCGAATCAAAGGGGAGGGACGCCACCGCCTGAGACCACAGGGACGCCAGCGCCGTCTTTGCCTGGGGCCCGCGAAGGGTCGAAAACAGCGAAGCGGATCTCAAGACTCCAACTTGGTGTGCAGCATGCCCAACCGTGTTGTATGCGCTGTCCAACTGGTCTGACATGTCATGGCGCTGTGCCGCATCACACGCTGCTCGCTCAGCAGGTTCTGCATCCGGCACCCTTCGACTGGCCAGAAATGGAGGCGGCAAACGGTTCTACCAGGCCGCTTATCGATTTTGATAGGATGATACGGGCCAGAAGATGCAGCGGCAGCAGTATGGCACTACAGTACTCTCGTGGGGTGCGTCGCGTGTGACGGTGCGTTGTCAAGCACAGGAGACGAATGGGGTTGCCTGTGCGGAGTACATATCCTGCTTGGCTTCGCTGGCCTACCAGCCGTGCCAGCTTCGCGTGACATATTGTGGCACGAATTGGCCTCTGCGGTCCTGACATTGGATGGCGGTGATCGTACAATGTCGCCTCGTCGCGCAAAAAACAATTTGGTGACTTGGTGGCCAAGGTGCACGCCATGGCGTGGCTCAGCGGCTAGTGCCCATGCCAAATGCCAAATTTCATGATGTCCACTCTCAAAGGTCATGGTACCAAGGTTCGCCAGGCTTCTTGGTATCGTACCCAAGTATAGCTTCGCGGCGGTTCTCCAAGCAAGTAATCTTGCCATCTTATGGCGCGTTACGATATTGATTATGGCATCGACGGTGTGCGGGAGCCACTGAGCGTCGGAGGCACAATTGATTGTTATGAACCATATCGAGATGCTTAAAGGGGTAATCCGATGAGGCGAAGGCTGGAGCGAATGATTGTCCGTCAAAGGATTAACAGTTGAGGGCAGTGGAGCGGTGGAGCTGCATAGCGTTCGCTACAATGGCACACGGCGATGATCACCGTCCTGCGGCTGGGTTGCTATTGTTGTCGTGCAATTCGCAGCGAGAACAACTCTGCACACCGTCTCGTCCTCGTTGGTTCGTGCAATGTAGAGAGGGCAGTCGAATCCGAGCTCCGGGCAGCGCGGGCAGGCGATGGCTGTCTACGGATGTCCTCGTGTCTCGCTTTTCCCTTTGAATAAGGAACACTGAATGCCCGGGGGCAGATGAAGGCGGGGAGAGCCTAGTCGCGTGCGGACAGGGAAGTGCGGCGAGGGTAAGGATAGAGTTGCGCCGGTATGTACAGTGACGACGGCGAAGACGTTGGGCCCGACATATCAAGGTGTTGTTGATGTGCGGCGGGCTGCATTTCGGGAGCAATCGTCATGGGCCGGGTCATGGGCAACGGCTGTGGCCTGTCCGCACAACAGAACGACTGTGTGAAGGGTTGCATCCCAGCTCGTAGCAGGTTGGCCATATGCGTCGGTATTATCCGTATCCTGAATTGAAGCGGTTCTGCGCCACAAATGGGGTTGTGAGGGTTGCGTCAATCGTACTGTGCTGCAGTGGTCGGCGTGCTCCGGGCCCCGGCGGCGGAGACGGCGGGAAGCACGAGAGGCGATGCCAGTACAAGTATCTTCCCTGACTTCTGGCAACGGCCTGATGATGGGTGCTGCGGAGGATTGACAGCATGGATGGGCGTCCAAGGCCGCGAACAAGACGAAGAAAGGACGACTGGGTCGAACTAGGGACGAAAGGGGAAGAGAGTGTCGGCGTCGACTGGGGTTCGCTGCGTAGGCTTTGGTGAGACGTTGTTGAGAGGCTGGCGGGCACGACGAGCCGAGATGTGGTGATGACATTACTATGGCAGTGTTGTTGATGGTGACAATGGTGATGATGTTAAGGACGATGGAAGAAGATGATGGAGAACAAAGACTTGACAGGCCAACGGTGTCCCGTGGCAAGAACGTTTTTTGTCGACCGGTGGAAGGTGCAGATGCAGACGGGAAGGTAAGGCAAGGCAGGAAGCAATCTTGCATCCATGCGCCTTCCCACGAGGCAGGCGCCGTCCTTCGGTGCTTCACTCAGGTTATGGAAGTGTCCAATATGACTACGGATACAGAGTAATTACCCGTATACTCAGAAGCAGCCTGATCAATGTAACTGCATCACATGATGATGCAACCCTTTGTATGGAGTAGATTGTAGAGGCACCCCGTATCGAAACCAAGATAACCCGCCGCCGCCTCACGCGCTTGCAGCGACATGTAAATCGTATCAAGCCACGACTTCCCGCTTTTCGTTGATGAAGTCAACTTTGGCATGGCAAGTTCTGAAAGATATATTAGAAGCCGGGCCAAGGACGCATGCCGGTGCATTACTTGCTGTTGGCCCTTCTCCGTTCTGTCTGCATCCATGTCGCCGAACAAGGGCCTACGTGATGTACATTAATCGCTACTGTACTGTGTACAATTATGGTGTGGACGTACAGTAATAATAGTGAGTACAGTGTCGAAGTAGATAACTTATATCAGAATGCCAGCAAGTCAGCAGCGCATCACGAATACTTACATGCTTACGGATCCTTTCGTCGCGGCATTCGAGTGCTCGTACGACCACACTCAGCCGTAAGTGATCCGCGTATTACATACATAGCATGCCTCTGTCGCATCAAACTAAGTACGGATACCAGAGGCCATCAAGTACTCGCAGTAGATGCAACCAGGTGCAAGGTGCAGCTGCATAGGCGTTTGGCGCTAGCCCGGTGAGGATACTCCCAGGTACAAGCCTGTCTTGGGAAACTGCCATTCCGGCCAAGCATAGTTAGGCCGAGAGAGATGTAGCTCGTAGGTTCCGATCCGAGATGATGGTGCTGGTGCTGATTTTGATCGAGGGGCTTTCCGTCGCCGCCTACGCCGGCAGGCCAATCAAAAGCCAGAAGATGCGGGGCAGAACTGCTGGAAACCCCCACTCGTCGTTGCCTGTGCGGAGTACTGAGCAAAAAAAGAAGCATTACTTGGTAAACTAGAAAGATACGTGCTTCAGTTACTGCGACACTTCTGGACAGCATCACGAAGACAGTGTGAGATGAGAGCTTCCGCACCATCCGTCATCCCTGCCTCGCGTCTCCTCCTTTCCCGCATCGTTTTTTGAACTAATAAAATTGAAGCGAGGCGCCCATTTACTGATACAATGCCTCCCGGAGCCCGGTGCTTTTCAGCGCCAGTCAGCCTCAATGGACCTGCAAATAGGCACGGAGAGTGAGGTGCTCTTAGTAGTACTGTGTGTGCTGTGCTGTGCTTGAAGCTGTGAGACCTTGCTTGAGTGCTCAACCCTATAGTGGACGATGGAGTGTCGCATCTCGCTTTTGCAGTCAGGCAATCAGTCTCAACTGATGTCGATTACTGTCCTAGTCAATTGGAAGAAGGAATACGCCATTACCTCCTTTTTTAATCCTGTAGTTTGCAGAGAGCCACAGTAGCCAGGAACCTCAGCTGGCCCAGCGCCAGCGCAATGCTGATCAGCAGCCCAGAGACCCAGTCCAATTCGCCAGCTCCACTCTAACTCTTAGCCGAACTCCTGCCGTACAGTCACACCTCCAGCAGTGCCCTCGGCAGCAGCACTAACAATATGCTGTTTCTTCTTTTGCACAACACATTCTCCTCCTTATTGTGAGCGCGCCATAATACGACGCCCTGCAAGTAGATAGGTTCTGGACTCTTGAGACTCTTCACCGTCTGTCTGCTGCGTCGGTACTTGACGTCTTGCTGGGTTCTTACCTGCTGGCGACCTACCCTCTGTTATACTCCGTACGCTACGTATTGTACGGACAGCCGAGACAGTACTTGCATCTTCCTTGCCTTCCTTTGCCTGACTCTTATTTTTATTTTACTCTTTCCACCTGCATTCTATCAGCCCACCTTAACCACAGCCCCTACTCCGTACACTGCACTACCTGACCTTACCTTACATTGCGCTGCTGCACATCCAACGCCTTCGGCCCCTCGTCCCGCCTAATTGATTCCATTCTTACATACTTTTTTTTGCCTTTCCTTTCCGTCTTCAGCGAACCGAAAAAAAACACCATCAAAATCCACATCACCGCCTGATCGGTATCTGCGCTCCTCAGCAGTGGCCCCCCCTCCATCAGGAAATATCGCCTACGCACAACAATTGCTACAACTTAACCCTTGCCAAATCCGACGCATGAAGTCCCACGGAAGTCTTCGGAATATCTGCAGCTCTTCGCCTTTTCCTGCGTCGAGTGCGTAGTCTCTCTTGAGCTCGAACCGAACCCATTCCCCGTCGCCCTCGAGACGGGATCGTGAGAGACGGCCCTCCAGCATCCAGACCAGTCCGAGTCGTGCTGCTGGCTCCTCCCGACCTGCTGTAAAAGGCTCCCGGGTCGGTGGACAGCAGAACCACGCGCTGCGCATGCCTCGTGCTTCGAGCTCTGCGAAGCGACAGCAAGGCGCCGCCGCCGCCAACCAGCGCGATACCCGTCACGAAAATGGTCTTGTAGGCCCCGCGAAGCGAGTCGCCAACAAGAAGAGTCAGCCCAGCCTCAACACCTCTTCTGCCTCTGCCTCTGCATCTGCTGCCACCGCCGCCGCCGTCTCCGCTGCTGGCTCTCGACTTTCCGACCAGAATGCTGTTGTCCCACCTCTCCCTTCTCTGCCCAACGGCTCATCTCAAGGAAACCACAAGAACGCGACCGCGAACTCACACCTCGACAACATGGCCCCCGAACACCGCAACGGCGACGCTGCTGTCCGGCGCCCGTCTCTAGGCGCTTGCTCCGAGACGTCCTCTTCCGAATCTCTCGCTTCCAGCGTTCCCAACGGCGCCGTCGACACGAACCACCGCCAGATTGATGTGAACGCTACCAAGAATGCCGACGTCCACCGTGATCCCGGTGGCCCTGTCGAGTTCGCCGCCACCGTTTTGAGAGCTCTGCCGCTGTATGACACCCTTGCCATCCTCATCCTCCTGATGCAGGTCCCTCCCGTCGCCCTCTCCGGTATTTACATGGTCTTTACCTTCCTCACTTTTGTGCCCCCGGTCACCACGAGCTCTGGAATGAACATCAACCTGGCCGAGATCTTCGACTACAACTCGACGATGCCTTCGCTGGTGACGGTGCTTTGTATGGACGTCTTTATCCTGCTCGTGTGGCTCTTTCTCTGGCCGCCCATGCAGCTTGCCATCCTCGACTTTGCCAAGCCAGTCATTGCTGCCACCCTGGGCGGCGGTTCCAACACGCGAGAAGGGGCGTCCAGAAGCGTCACAACCTGCTTTCTCCTGGTCATATGCTCCCACCTCTTCCGTGGCTCCCGCTTCCACTGGTCTCGCGCTGCCAAGTTTCTGCCTTCGAATTGGCGGTTCACCCCCGACGCCGACGACCCGTTAGAATCCTTCAGCCGTGGCTTCGACAAGAGAGGGCCGCATGGGTGGATTAAGAGCGTCCTCGCCATACACATATTAACGCAGGGCATTGTACGGTACATTCGCGAGTGGTATTTACGAAGAGAAAAGGGAAGCGCGTCCGCACACGGCATCACGGACCCCGAAGCAGGCAAGTCGTATGCCACAGATACGGCTACCGACACGGGGTTTGCCACGCCCGACAGCGACGCCACCTTCCAACAAAACGCAACATCATCGTCTACGAAAAAGAAGAGAAAACAAAGCACCCAGGTGCGTCTCCAACAGCCCCTATGGGCAGCGCTGGCGAGCACCAAAATTGTCATGGTTAAAGAGTATGAGCTATCACACGCGACCTCCGAGTCGGCCGGCTCCAACGCCACTGACATACATAACCTGGGCAACGCCCCATTCGACAGCCAAGCTGAACAGATTTGGATCTCGTACATTGGACACGACGAAGTATGCTTCAACACTAGCCATTTCCCCGACAGTCCTGGCGCTTCGCCCAGCGGCGACGCGCGACCGGCTGGCGTGGACACGTCGAAGCCCTTCTACGTCCGGATCAACAACGCCTTCTGGCAGCCCACGCGCATTTTCCGTGTCCAAGATGAGTCCCAGAACGAGTCGCCTGGCTACCACCGCTGGTGCGGCGATATATACGGTCTGCGGCCGCTTAGCAAGTACGTCTGCGAGTTCGTCGACACCTACACGAACCGAGTCATCTTCTCCACCAGCATCCGCACCTCGTACGCGCCCAATAAGGACCAGGAAGGCTCCGTCAACCCGCCCGTGAGCAATCCGCAGTCCCTCCGCCCCGACTCTCCGGCGACGACGTTGAAGAGCACCATCAACGCCAACAATGAGCGGCTATCGGAAGAGAAGTCAAGGCTCAAGGCGCTGCGTAAGGAGTGGAAGAACAAGATTAGCTCCCTGAGGAAGGAGAATGAGAGGCTCGACAGCATGATCGTGTCGGCGGGAGGAAATGACGACAAGCACCGCCAGAAGATTATCCAGCAAGAAAACACAAAGGCCCAGTCCGAGAAGGAGATTGCCCAGCTCGAAGCGGAGCTCAAGGCGTTTGAATCCTCGCCGCAGGGACTCCAAGAGCGTAAGAAACAGACAGAAAAGGAGTGGGCGGCCGAGAAGTCGGTCTACGATGCCGCGTCCAAGGAGTTCAAGGACTACAAGGCCGGCATCGCCAAGGCCATCAAAGCCAAGGAGGACGAGCAGGCCGGTATGCATACGAAGCGGAACAAGATCGCGGCGCGCATCGCCAAGGTGGACGTTGAGCTCGGTAGGATCGCGGACGCCAACACGCGCGGGCTCGACGAAGCCGAGCGGAGACGGCAGGCGCGCGCGGCGTGGCAGTCCGAGACGACGACGATCGAGAACAACTTCCGCGGCAGCATCACCGATCTCAAAAGCAACAACGCGGCCAAGCAGGAGCAGGTCAGCACTCTGTTGGCGCAGCTGCAAACGTTCCACGAGTACATGAACACGGCCACGGCCGCCTCTCAGCAGTTCGAGATCCCCGAACGCCACCCCGTCGCGTCGACGTCGGCCTACAACCCCGCGGCACCTGCCTGGACACCTTCATCCGGCGCGGAGATGCAGTACACCTCGGCTCCGGCGTCCATGTGGCCTTCAGCTGCCAACACTGCTCCGAGTTCGACCCTACCGCTGCCGGGAACCTCGGCCATTTGGGGATTCCCTCCGGCTCACAACAGCACGGTGTCGCTCAAGGCTAGGGGCCGTTCCTCGTCGATGCTTAGTGACGTGTCGGGATTCACGCAGTCCAGCAACGGCGACGACGACTTCCTCTCGGTCAACAACACGCCGGCGCAGCAGCACACCGCGCAGCGCACGCCGGTGACGTTTGCCTTTAGCCGTCACCAGCGCGGCGACGGCCTGGGCTCGGGCGGCAGCAGCGTGCACAGCGGCAGCGGAAGCGGAACTGGAAGCGGTAGTGGTAGCCTGCGCGATCCGGCCAGCCCGATATGAGAGGGGTGAGAGAGCTTTTCTGTCTGGAATTCTTTTGCTTTAGGTAGTCTCGGCTGGAAGTCTGGGAAGTGCTGGATGTCTGCGCAGCGATGCTTGCTCGTGGCAGCCCCCCAATCGGTCTCGAGCGGGGGTCTGGGTACGCAGCGGGTTCGCAGCGACACAAGATGTCGATAGCGATTCTCGAATGAAAGTTGTGCATTGTTCACTTTTACGTCTTTTGACCTGGTGATTTCGTGACGGTAGACCAGTGAATGTTGTTGGGTAGGTACTACGTGAAGTGCTGCCCAAGGACGTGCTTGGGGTGTTTATGTGTCTGCCCGCCATTTCCCCTCCTCGCCACTGTCCGGTTGGTCTTCCGACGCGGCCTGTCGCGCCGAGGAATCGCACAGCGCAAAGGCGGGCATCCGTCGGCGAACCGGCGCGTCCGTTCGTCTGAAGATGGGCAACAGGGAGACTTGGGGATGTCAGAGTTTTGCTTGGTTCGGCATCGTCCCGGCTGTTGAGCCCTTTTTTTTTTTTCCAGTTTCAGTTTTAGTTCTAGTTTCAATCTTGCTCACACGCGATGGACGGATAGATTGAGTGCGTTGCCTGATGTACACTAGAGCTGGGAGGTGCATGGTGACGGTGTGCTTGGCTTGAATCTTGGCTCTATTTAGCCCACGCGCGAATACGTAGCAAGTCGTATGGGCATCTTTTCCCACATGGCAGCTATGGAGTACAGGGTACGGATCCGTATACTGTGAAAAATGAAGGATGTAGCAGGACGTGGAGTAGAGGTTGAGACCGCTTGATTGAGTCATTGGCACGACCGGGGGACGTGTGCAAAGTGTTCACGTGGGAGATGGTCCGAGGCACGGAGGCGAGGCGGGCGGATATTGCCAGGGCTTTTCGGAGTTGGGAGTGAAGGTTGGTGATGGGTGGTGTTTTTTGCCCGCAGATGGAGTTCAATCTCGGAAGTGAGGATGCATGCTGGCTGTTTGCACTGGGATTCGATCCAATGAGGCAACACATCAAAACCTCAACTGCAGAATAGATTGTAGTTGCAGCAGTGGTTGGGATGGCGAGTCGTATTCCCTGTTCTTCACATGTTTTCTCTCTCTCGTACTCACACTCTCTCTGCACGTGTATGGATATTTCCCTGGCCGACCCAGCAGTCCTTGGAAAGCATGCTGGATTTGAGGCAAGGGATGGAAACGAACACCAGGCCAGGGCAGGGGGATAGAGGAGGGGTCAAACGGTAGCGTCTTTTCTCGGCGGCTACGCGCATGTGAACTGATTTTGGTTCGTGGGACGCGCTGGAGATGTGGAGCGTCAACGGGAGGATGATTGGACGGGCGGTGATTTGGGGATGGGTGGTTGGTTGGTCGATTTATTTGTTTTGGTCGGTTTTCTTGGTGGGAAAGCAGGCTGGGGTGATATGTGATGGTATGAGCATGGCATGAAGCAGTAATGGTCACCAATTATCTCGTAGCTGTGTGATTTTCTGTGCATTCCATGTTGTTTCGTGTCGGGAAGATACAATACCCAGTATGTTGATGTATAGTTGAGGACGGCGCCTGTTCGGCTCGACAGCCCCGAATGCCGGATGCGAAGCCCCACCCGATTCGGCGCTTCAGGCGGTGTGGGCCCCGAATGGTCCCTGCGCTGCCGGGAAGGGGTGCCCCGGAGGCGACGAATAGGAGACCCGGACCGGGGTGCAATCGTGTGGTGGGCGTGCTTTTCACGCGCCAGCTGGATGGATTGGATGCGTGTTTATTGATTTAGGGCCAACAACCGATGGAAGCGGCAATAGCTTGGTCTTGGCTTGTTTTTTTCGTCTCTGGGTGCCATGCGCCCCTGCTATGCGCCAGGCTTGGTGTTTATTGCCAGGCGAGGACGAGATGCCGAGGCGCAGGTATGAGTAGACTACAACGGTAGAGGGCATGAAAGGGACGGCGACTGGGTGCTGCGGAACTCATGCACCTATTCACCCTGGCCCTTGTTTCTCGCACATGATACCATCTGGTCTAGCTCAGAGACAGGCAGCTAGTCAGGGCGGAGGCGAGTGAAGGAGAGATAACTTACATAGCCAGCAGCACCCTAGCTGGGACCGACCTGCTTCTTACAATCCATAACCACATGACGATCCTAGGTTTCTCATTTTCGCCTCGTCTGCGGTGGCACAGCAGCTTCAAAAAGACAACTGATCAGCCTACCAGTTTCTCTTAAACACGTTCCACCTCGCTTTTGCACTCTACCCCGTCGCATTGTTCCGCCCCTCGCTTGAATGGCTAAGCCTTGTCCTTAGCCGGGGGAAGCCTTCCACTGCACCTGCTCGGCGGCTGCGGGTGATCGTCGAGCTTCAAAAACAGCATTGATCCCGGAACGGGTCATCGAACCGACGGGGCTCACACCGAGGAAAAGGAACCAAGAGGCGAACGCGCAGGCGTGCGTGTATCTGTGTATCATCTCTCTCGTGCGACGTACTCGGGTGCCCGTGACAGCAGCAACAGCCTCAGCAGCAGGAAGAACGACTCGTCCGAGAATCCCATCATCGCTTTCGTTTCGGGTTCCAGCTGCGCAGGGTACTTTGTACAAACCAAGGAGAAACTCTCGCTTGGCCGAGGCACGCGCGGGCACGAGACGCGAGAGACCGGACGCCTGGCAGAAGAGCGTTCTGCCTCGTCTGGTGCGAGGTTGTCGCAGACCGCTCCGTGCCGGGGTTCGTGTCTGGGAAAGCTTGTCACCCTTCTTGCGCGCTCGAAAGAGACAAGGCCCTTGTGTTGCTTCTTTTGTTTGCTTGCTGCTGTTGGCATAAGAACGAACCCAGAAGCTTCACCCATCTTGGCGACGAACACCACGTATCCGAAAGAGAAGAGAGATTAACCCGCCGACGATGGGGTTCTTCAGCAGCAAAAAGGTCAAAAAGGCCGCTCCCGAACCTAAGCCGGTCGTGAACAAACGTCCCACCAACCCGCCACCATCACAATACGCCTCATCGACAACGCCCACACCGCAGTTCTGGCCTCGGCAAGAACATCACCATCAACACCCTCCACCGCCGTATCCCGCCATCCAATACCAAGCCCACCCGCGACAACCATTCCCACAACACCAAACTCCCTTCGATCCCCACCGTGGACCCTACCAGCAACCCATCGTCGTGAACCAGCACTACTACATCACCCCTCCTGCCCCCCCTAGCCAACCTCCGACCTCGACCTCGACCGCCCTCATCCTCCGCCCTCCGTCCACCGCACCACAGACGCAGGGATGCCCTCTCGGCCTGGACAAGTTCACCGCGCCTGTGGCGAACATGGCGCGGGACTTTGCCTCGCCGCACTTTTTCGACGAGCCGCACTTCCACCCCCACGCGACGCAGCTCATCAACTCCACGGCCTCGTGCGTGGAGGAAATTGCGAACCGCTTCAACGACGTCATGACGCTGATTGACCGCGACGGACTCGTCGGGAACGAGAAGGCTCTGTTTACGTACCAGGTGCCTGTGGCAGATGCTGCACCGGCGGAAACGCAAACGCAGGCATCCCGCGGGAAGAGCAGTAAAAGCAAGAACGGGAGTTCAAAGTCCGGCAAGAAGGAGCATAAGGATTCCAAGTCGAGAAGTCAGGACGTCGTGGCGGACGTGGTCCGCGGGAGTTACTTTTCAAAGGTGGACTTGTACGCCAACTCGAAGCTGCCGGTTGACCTCCCTCCTTTACGGCTGTAAGCTGCCCCCCAATTCCCTCCTCTCCCATGTTCATATCTCTCACGTAGTCTCTTACGGTATATGTAAAACATGTCAACTAACGGGCCCAGCTACATGCCCACCTGGCCCCTCCTCTGCCTCGCCGCGCAATACGCCGAACGCGTCTACCTCACCCCCAAGGGCGCCGAGCGCGACGCCCACGTGCAGGCCGACCGCCGCCACGGCACAAAGGCAATGGTCATCAAGAGCGTGCCCATGGACCACATGAACACCATCGTCTTCGCCATCCGCGGCTCCGAGCTGAACTTTGCCGACTGGGCCGTCAACCTCCGCACCGCGCCCGCCTCCCCCGCGGGCTTCCTCGACGACGCCGCGAACCTCTGCCACGCGGGCTTCCTGGCCGTCGCGCGGAGGATGGTGGCGCCCGTCGCGGCGAGGCTGAGGCAGCTGCTCGAGGAGGACCCCGGGCGGAGCGCGTACAGCCTGTTGATCACGGGACACTCGGCCGGCGGGGCGGTGGCGGCGCTGCTGTACGCGCACATGCTGGCGACGGGCCGGCGGGCGGAGAGCGAGCTGAACGCGCTCACGGGGTGCTTCAAACGGGTCCACTGCGTGACGTTTGGGACGCCGCCGGTGACGTTGCTGCCGCTGCGGAAACCCGAGGGCAGGGACTTTAGGAAGAGTTTGTTCATGACGTTTGCGAATGAGGGAGATCCGATCCCGAGGGCTGATAAGGGGTATTTCAAGGCCCTGATCGAGGCGTTGGCCGCGCCGGCGCCAAAGGTGAGGGTGAAGAAGGAGAAGCAGAAGAAGAAGGGCGAGGAGGTTGTGGAACGGCCGGTGTGGGAGATTCCGGACTGTGAATTGAGTTTACCTGGGAGGATTGTCGTGTTGAGAAACGGGGAGACGAGGGCGCGGGTGAAGGATTGGAAGACGGTGCAGGAGAGGTTGGGTGACAGCGTTGTGGCCCAGACGGTGAGTGATGAGGAGTTGCGGGGGGTGATTTGGGGCGACATGGCGTGTCATCTCATGAAGCTGTATTCCGGGAGGATCGAGAGGTTGGCGGTCGAGGCTGTGACGGGGAAACGGTGATGCGGTAGGTGGATGGAGAAAGGGCGTTTGGGTTTCCATGATTCCGGTGATACCATCTGGGGGAGGACTCGATGATGGCTTATGACTTACGAGACATGATTAAAGATGATACGTGATGATGAGGCTCGCACAGAATAGATACATCAGCATTGTTTCGGCGATCTGCAGAGATGGGGTGACGTGTTGCCCTGTGTAAAGAAGTTAGAAGACTCGACCTGAAGGGTTACAGCTCACAGGAAACTTTGGTTAACACAACGGAGCACGACGGACAAGACGAAAGTGACAATAATCGACAGTCGTCATCTTTGATGAGGGCAAAGGACTAGTTCGGGGGCTGCATATAAGATCACGCTGATCACGAGGGCAACAGCACCAGGTATGACAACCGTTGTAGTATTAGCTCTTTCATAGCGGTCCTATTACTTTAGTATCCTGGCCGGATAGGTTGCTGAACACCCAGAGACGATGTGAAGCGCGAGAACGAGAACGAAGAAAGAAAACTTGACGAGGGGAAACTTGGAAATGATATTCCTCCGGAGACTGAAGCTCGAAATACTCAAAGTTTCTAGAGGTGAAAACACCACCAAAGAGATAGGAATCAAATACCTGGCGGATTTGTGTTGCTTTTACGGTTAAGCATTTCTAGTCATGTAACATGTGAAGAACACGGACCTTGCCGATTGAACTACTGTCTTTTCCACATCAACCATGTCTGAAAATTTCAAGGCGATTGCCAGCATGGCTATGGAACCAGTAACATGTGCGGCTGAACCTTTGATGAGGAACTTGAGTCGCCGCCGTGCAGCCTGCTCCATCCCTCCTTGGCATTCCTGTTCACAGTAGACCTGTGAAGAATGGTTGACGAAGTGAGAGTCCCGATTTAGATGGGTGGTTATCCAGCCTCGGCGTGTGACACAAGGGACATGACCTAAGGAACTCACCTCTGGATCGCAGTTGTCGAATTGATACGTCTTGTATATCTTGTAGGCCATCGTCGAGTAATGACGCTCGACATGAAACCTCATTTCAGAGACGCTTCTGTCTAAAACCAGTTTAGAGAGACCGTAACTTTGCGACGGAACCGACAAAACAAGCTCATGTGTTTCATGACTGTCGACTTCCTGGCCTCAAGGGGCTTTCAATTCTCGCCGCCGGTGTGACTGCGGCTGTGTCTCTTACAGATTTGCAAGTTGCAACCGCTGAGCCATTAGTATATTCACCGTGATCCTATTGCCTATTACAACGACGACTAAGGCGCAGGTTCGATTTGAATACAGCGCCAGCAGTTCGCCAGACGTTGTTACCGCTCTTTTGGACGGCTTTTCGACCGTTCCCTTCACCAACACTACCCGATAGCCCAGTCTGGTGGCAACAGAAACTTCTTTCGGTCTGTCATACCCCACGCACCACACCTCTGCTGAACCCCAACCTCACCTTGGCCTCCTCGTCATCCACTACGTCTTCATCCATCGCGCCCTCGTCTTCCACCTTTCATCTTCTGCATCGGGCGGAGCTGTGGCTTCTTCCCAATCGTCCTCCGCGTCGTTTACCGACACACCCTTCATCAGCAGTCGACTCCTCTACCACGTCATCCACGACCCTGTCGTCTTCATCAAGGCCCACCTCGACACTCCCATCTAGCGCTGCTTCATTGCCAAATATATCACCGGCAACTTCGGGTGCTAAATGGATCTCTCCTTCACCGAGCGAATCCACATCCCCCACCCTTCTAACCGCCAGTTACGCCCCTTGATTTCCTTGCAATAGGTTAGGTAGTCTTCTTTGGCGCGCGTATCGTATTTTGCTGGATGACGAGGGCCAGTCTCAGCCGGCTGTTGGGTTCTGCGTGTGACTTCCAGTCCTGTTGCATTTGTCGGCATGGCGAAGCAGAAAATCCATGATGGGACTTTGATCATATCTGTTCTTCTCTACTGCAGCTCGAAAGACACATTCTGTGATTGCCACTTTCGGACTGCCAGCATGATTGAAAAGCGATTTCCTGGGTGGTTGATAAGGAGCTCAACCATGTCTTTGCCGCACTTTTGATTTGCCGCAGCCGCCACCAGCATGCCCTCGGAAACGATGATATTTGCATCCTCAGATTTGAGGATATCTACTCCAGTGGTTTTGTGCAGTCAAGTGTTGTTGCTGGGACCAGCAAATCCTCCGCCAGGTCGTTGTCTCTCCGCTTACGGATGAACTTGGCCATCACCTCCCAGGCTCCAGTCTCGTCGTTGTGCCTGCAGCGGAAGTGGTCGCCCAAAACCTGCGTTCTGGTACAGTTGACCGACGACTTCCGACGTGTCTGTCGGGTTCGGGAAGGAGGCTCGCTCGTACATCTCAAATGCCCGAGAGGACCGCGCCGTTGCCCCGTCAAAGAGCCGCAAATGTTGAAAGTATGCCCCGGTGTTTTGCAACCGCCTGGAAGATATCTCGTCACTGACCTTTGCAGCCCGGTGGCCCAGCCGGCGGTCGACGGTGCCTCCAGCTGTTCGTACTTGATCGCGAGCTTCCAAGTCCCAGAAGAGAAAAAAGAAGTCGTGACAAAAACTCTGTCGACTGCCAAAACTTGGCGAATTCTTCCGAAAAACTGGCATTTGACGTGAAGCAGTTCCGTCCACCTGGGACTGGCACGAACAGCGGCACAACGCAGGGGGGCGACAACGTCGCAGTAGTCCCGCATGACCCTGACGACCATGGGGCTTGCGGCTCCTTGCAGTTGACAGATCATGTCTCCTTTCTCGGTTCGCTCGACGGACGTAGAAAGCTGGGAGGGGAGGCACGTCGCCACTCATGCCCAACAAGGCATATATCTTGTCGCGACGATCCGTTGCCTCACGATTGTGATACATGCCAATCAACTCCCCCAGCGTGCAGATCTCGAGGAAGATGTCAAGGATCAAGATGCAGTTCGCCATCGAGTGTTGCAGGCTATTCCTATACCTAGTTATAGGAGATCCAATGGCTTTGAGCTTATGAGGAAACGCTTATCGTACGGTACCTCTGCGCGGGAGGAATTGCGAACTACATTACATTCAGGACGACAAAGGGGGGGGCGGATGACCATGGAATATGATGACAACGGAAGAAAAAGGGTGACAGTGCCACTCTGGGCATATCTCAACTGGCCACGAGTGACAGCCTGATATCGCCTTCACAGACAGAACGTAGAAAGCTCATGCGAACATTAGCGAGTAAAGATGTATGAAACCCTGAAACTACTGCTCTCTGCTTTTCGTTCACTTAATGTAGCAGTCCACGGATTACTCACATTACACAGTTTTCGACAAATACTCCATCATGGCATTTGCCATCTGATACTTGTTTCTTCACATTTCGATACGGGATAACACCAACGTTCAACAGGAGATGATGTCAATAATCTCACCCTCAAAGGTAAACTACATTCTCAACACGGCCATTATTACAAAAAAAAAAAAAACAGCATTACGATCACCTCCATCACTCAGTATCAGGCGTATTCTGCCTCGAGGAATCCTCCCTCAACTCCTTCAACGAAACCCCCCACTCCTCCGCAATCCTCTCCGTCCAAACCTGCAACGTCACCTCCTCCGCGCCCTCATAACACGCCGCAAGCACCTGCTCGTCCCCATCGACCGAATCCACGCTACTCGGGACCAACACCGTCTTGGACTTTGAACCCACATTCTCCCGCGAGCCATATGGCGGAACGCGTAACCAGCGGTGCTTCGGGCTGCAGACCGGAATCACATCAGACGTCGGATCGCGCAGCCGGCCGAGACACTCCCAGCAGAGGTCCTTGTTCGTGCAGTACATGCAGTGGTAAAACGCCGTCTCAAAGTCGCCGCGTTTCTTGCACGGCTTGCCGTCAGCGGTACGGCCGTCGCAGGACCATCCCCACGAGAACGCGTCAAAGTTGAGTTCGGGATTGTGCGTCGTCACGAACTGGTCTAGGCGGGTTTGTAGAAGACGGAGAGCGACGGAAGTTGGGTTTGAGGGTCTCGGTGTCTCGGTATCATGTCCTTCATCGCCCTCAGTGGTTTTGGCGTCTGTTTCTGCCGCGAACACGAGAGAATCGACGTGCACCTTGGCAACCTGGAGACGTTCGATTTGTTTCGTAGTATCCGGCTCCTCTGTGTTCGTCCTTTGAAAGGTTTCGTTTCCAAGCTTATCCATCGCGTCCAAGACGGCCTGCTTTTCATCCTCTGCCACGTCCGTAAGATCTTGCAGTTCGAATTGCCCGGCTTCTCTCACGAGATCAGGCTGGCCTAGTAGAGCCGCGGCAACCGACCCGTTCTTGAAATCCAAGTAATTACCCAACGTTTCATGCAAGATGGAGTACCCAATAAGATCGTTCTCGGGCATCTCGTCGGACAGAATCTGGAGAGCCTGTTTTACGTAGCGCGCCAGTATCGTCCTGGCCTGCTCTTTCTCGCCGTGCAGCGAGTGCAGTCCGCCGAGGAACCCGACAGCGTCGTTATTGCTCAGGGAATCCGTGTCTTCTTTGCATAGATTCTTCAAAGCCTCGAGATAGTCTGGACGCCCGCCATCGAGGCAGCCAAGGAAGTAGTGGTTTGCAAGAGCCGACGTGGCGTTCTCCCTGGCGACGGAGGCGTTGCTGCCGCCGATTGGAGCGAGAACGTCGCGGCTCTCCGTCCAGACCCGCATGGCCTCGAGGATAGGATCTGTGCCGTCTGACGACAGCTTGAACCTGTACGCCGCGACGCCCAGCTCGAATAGCATCACGCCGCGGGCCTCGTCCTCGGCGAAACGCTCAATTTCTCCCACTGTCTCGTTGCCGTTGGGTTGAGGCTCCATTTTGACGGCGGCAGCTTGCATGGCATGGAAGATGCTCTTCAGCAACTCTGGATCCTGCTTGGCCGTGGTGAGGAGGCTGAGAATAATGTTTTTGTGGTCCCAGTCTCTCGCCACCATCTTCAGCACACTCACAAACTTCTGCTTCCCGTCTTCCTCCATCAGTGACTTCTTGAAGAACTGGCGCGTCTCATCTGGATCTGCCGCGTTCAACACCGTCTTGAAGTGACCCAGTCGTCCCCTTTCGGCCTGGACGGGATCCTCGCTGTTGCAGGCAAACAGGTAGTGACGAGCTGCCGCTGTGGTGTCATCTTTGTCGCACAGGTAGTCACCCAACAGGATGTGCAGCTCGCAGATGTCCTTGGGTTCGGGCTTCGGCGATGCCGTCTGCTTTTCGGCCTCGGCCAGGGCCAGCTCCAGCTCTTTGATAGCATCATCAAGGCGATCTTGCGTGCGATATTGTGCACTCAAGCCTTGGTGGCAGCGCCAGCTGGGGTCTTTCAGCTCAATGGCTCGCTGGTAGAGCGACACAGTTGGACTCTCGCCTTCGAAAGGTCTAGAGACCGAGCCCTCTGCAAGTCGTTCCCACCAGAGGGAATCAAGGTCGGAGTCGGACAGCCCGAGTACGTCCTGACACCACTTGCTCACCTCGTCGTAGTTGACGCACTTGTACAGGTAAGCCGCCGCAGATTCTGACTGTGTATCTTCGTTTTCATCATGACGAGGATGGTCCACCTGCGGTTTCTTTTCATCCTGCAGCAAAGTCAGTACGACCGTCGACCGTCTACCGTTGTAACTATACTCTTACCGCTGCCATGAACTCGACGATCCAGAAAAAGGCAATCTGGACGCCCCATTCTCTTCCTCTCAAGAACCCTTCGACGATCGTCTTGACCAGCGGATTCAAGAAACCCTTCGTCGGGCTGGTGGCCCGCTGCACCTTGGCCTTCCACGCCCTGTCTACTCTACGAACCACAGCCGAGTCGTTCAGCCACTTTTGCAATTCCTCAATCTCGCTCTCAATCCAGTGGCCCTTTGAAAAAACGTCCTTGTGTCTCTTCACAACAGCGTCGTCGCGGAACAACTCATACAAGTTCTGGCCGATCTCGAGCTGATCACGCGGCGTCAACACAGCTTCTCTGTCGTCGTCTTCGAGCTGACGGATCTTTCCCAAGTGGTACGGCAGCCAGGTGACGAGATACTCTCCAATTTCCCTGGTCTCCTCGCGGGGCTCGCCACGCAGGAACTCGAAAGCGCGGGTGACGATGGTATGATTGGCCTCGAACTCGTCAACGGCAATGGTATTCTGGCCGCCGCTGCTGAAGACGTCGCCGCTGAAATCGAACTTGAACTTGTCACGAATCGCCATATCGGCGAGATCCCAGAGAAAATGTCCGCAGAGCTCCTGATCCACGTTATTGACGGCGATGGTCATGCTGATCGTGGGACGGTCTTTGGAGTGCGATGACCGGCTTGGGAGGTCTCGCTTTTTCTGCATGTACTCCAACACGCCATCCTGTGGCAAGACACAACCGTCGTCGAGCTTCAAAACGGCCGAGTACTTGTTCCTTATGATGTACTCCAGGGATGTGAGAGATGCGATACCAGAATACAGGCCCTTTGGTGTGTCAGTACTTCTCTACAAAACCCCAAGTAGGTAGATCACATACCATGGCAGACTCGAGCTGTGCTAGACTGAGATTGAAGTTGGCGAAGATGACCCATTTCAGCAACTCGTTCAGCTCGGCAATTTCGTCCGCAGTCAACGACCTCTGGAGATCTTTAATCGCCGCTTCGTGACTGCTTATCGACTGATCCAGCAACTTGTCCAGTTCCTGAACTGCTGTGCGGGTGCTCAGCAGACGAATGACGCTATCCAACCCGAATTGCAACCTTGAATAGCTCCCATTGACGTTCTGCGGCAGCTTGGCAAAGATCTTGTCCCGCGCCTTTTGCTGCTCCGACCCGTTCTTCACATTCTGCAGCAGCTCCTGCTTGGCAAGCGCCTCGCCGATGAGGATGCGCATGTCAGGTCCATTGTTCTGCTCCATATGGATCCTCAGCGTGGACTCGGCCCCAGGCTGTCTGGCGAACTGCTCATCCGCACCGCTGACCAGGAACCGCACCCTCTTCGCTGATTCCCCTTCACGCCGTAAGCCGAAAAGGAACCTGAGCAGCATATCGGCGTGCTTGTCGCGGAGGTTCTCGAGCCCGTCAAACACCAGGTAATACGATGCGCCGGAACCCGCCGCTCCGATCTTTAGTTCTCCCCACAACGTCTCGAGATTCTCGAGACTCGAAGCACGGCTGAAGGCTCCGGGCCCAGTGTCACACGCCTTGACAAGCGCTTTGCAAACAGTTGCATCCACGCGTGCAATCTGGAAGGCCATGTACTTCAGCGCAGACTGCACTGGCGTCTTGTCGTCGTCCGACTTCTTCGTGCTGGCTGGAAAAAAGTAGTGCGCAACATACGTTCGTCCCTTCTGCTCTTCCAGGCGCTTGGTGATGAGCGCCGTAGCTGACGACTTTCCTGACGACGAAGGTCCGGATACGACCAGCACATCCTCGTCTTTGCTCGCAGTCCATGTCGTATACGCCTCGTGCGTCCAGATCCACGACCCGCTACCGGGAAGACACCGGTCCGCAATGTTGGTGCAAGTTTGTGTCGTCCTCGTGTCCAGTCTTACCGTCGATGGAACACCTAGGCTGTCCCGAATCTTGACGAGGTCCTTATTGCGGTCCGAATCGCTCTTGAGAGCCTGCACGTCCTTGTGCGTGTCCTGTGCCGTTTGCTGGATATCAAGAGCCACGGCGAGGGTGACGGTGCCCTGAACATCGCGCTGGCCCTGCAGGGCGCGCTTGAAATCTTCCATGGCGGACACCAAGCCGGAGTCATCCTCAAAGATAGACTTGACTTGCTGCAAAAAACGCTCGCGTCGGCGACCTTGACGGTACTTGACTACGTGGGCGCAGACTTTGATGAAACGCACGAGCACACGTTGGATCTGGGTGACGAGGAGAGGGTCGATGTGGTCCATGGTGCGGTAGATCTGGAATTGAGACAGCGCCGAGGACACCTCTTCGAAGACCTGGTGCACGGCATCGTTGTAGCCCTTGATGGCGAAGGGGACGTCAAAGACGAAGCATAAAGCTGAGCCGGTAAAGCTGGCCGCGGCGGAGGGTATAGGAATCTGTTGCGTTCAGCCAGATGTCAATGTTGCGATGGCAGATGTTGGAAGCTTACGAGCGACGAAGCTTGTGACGCCGTGTTCACCAGCAGCTTAAGAAACTTGAGCGACTTGAGCCCGACGCTCTTCGCCATCTCCCAGTTTTCTTGGGGGGCGGCATTGGTCTTGAAAGACTCCTTGCCACTGCTTTCGATCCTACGCTGAACATCTTCGAAATTTCTGATCCCTCCTCGCTTCAGTGACTCGCCGCAGATTTCTTCAAAAGCTCTTGCTGCTTCATCCCACATCTCATCCATCGACGTGTCGCCTTCGACAGGCTTCTCTGCGGTGGCTGGCTCGCCACCCCTCATCTTGCTAGAGTGCGTACGCCAAACACTGGAAATGACGGTTCATGCGCTTTAGAGGGGATTCGCTTGAGTGATGGTAACTTCTCGCGGTCGACTGAGATGATGCTACTTGAGTCGGTCAACGTTGCCAAAGCAGCATTGCTCCAAAGGATGCTCTCACTTCTTATACGATTCCAACGCCCGTGAACTGGCTCCATCGCGAAAAAAGCTGTTCGAGCGGGGCGATCGAGTCTTAATGGCAGCCTAGCGCGACCACGTTGCATTTCCAGAGCCTGATCTGCAACCCGGTTGTGTGCGGCTGAGGTCGCCACAGGTCAGCTGCGCTTATCAGGCGTGGTTGATCTCAGGCATGGTTGGGACTTTGTTGGCGGACCGGAGGATTCCTCCTGCAGAAGACAATAGGCCGAGGCCCATTCACGTGTGACTAATGTCGTCGCATTGGCTGCTGTCGTCGGTGGTCACCATCTTGTAGCCACCCCGGCCCCCGTTCAGCCTTTCCATGGCCAAATGGGGACAGTCGTAATAATTAGCCGTAATGGCTGGCTGCGACGCTATTAGGTCTCTTCTAGCGATGACTCCTAGGTACGAATACGGCGCCTGTCTGTATCATTTGAAATGACTGAGGTGGTCTTGAAACTGGTACTGGTTGTCACTTGTTTCTGCGGGTTTTCGGAGGACCCTACATGATTACTAGGATGAGAAATGCGAACAGCTCCAGTTGCGACGAAGACATAAATGTGACCCTTTGGATTGACTAGCCTGTAAGTAAGCAGGTGTTGTCAGCGTAGCTATTGTACTACTAGTCGGCCTAACTCATTGATCTTGTGCTACGTATCGCTGTAAAATGCCATTCGGCTTCTTGGCCATGGCAAATGAAGCCCAATGGCAGTTGCTTGTTTGTGATTCGACTCAAAGCCCGGTTGAATCTGTCAAGAAAAGATTCCAGGGCCCGACCCTGTGTCATTAAAACTCGTAGTAGTGCGTAAACTCTTCGCACATAGTCCGCCCTTCCTATCTAGGACTCCTCTTCGTCTTGTTCCTCGTCCGTTTCGCCTTCGTCGGCCATGTTCATGAACATGCCATTATCGTCATCCTCTTCATCCTCTTCTTCGTCTTCCTCGTCATCCTCGTCGATGCTGCCCTCCGAATCTCCTTCCGATTCAGATTCGAGCGGGTTCTGTCTGCGGTGTGCCAGGAGTCTCTGGGCAAGTGACATTCGAACGGGTTCTCCTTCCTCTTCCGTGTTGCTTTCTTCCTCCTCAGACTCCTCCTCCTCAGAGACCGGGTTCTGGCGGCGGTTACGCTCCAGCTTTTCAGCAAGGGACAGTGGCTTTTTCGTATCAGCCCCGCCATCCGTGTCGGAGTCGTCTCTTGTTTCGGTTCTGTTCACCACCGCGCCGCCTTCGTCATCGTCTTCCTCGTCGTCTGAAGCTAGGACACGGGCGCGGCGACCAGAGCCTCTCGGTGGCCTGGACGTCTCCTCCCCCTCGTCTTCCTCATCGTCAGAGAGCACAACCCTGCGGGATCTCTTTGTTGTCTGAGACGGCTCCTCTTCTTCCTCCTCATCCTCGTCATCGGACAGTACGACCCGACGAGCTCCACCGCGTCCGGATTCTTGATTTTCCTCTTCATCCTCGGATAAGACAATAGTGTTTCGCGCACCTCGTCGGGGGGCATCGCCCTCTTCTGATTCCTCCGGCTCTGGGCTGGAGAAATGTGCCGCATCGGCAAGCATGCTGCCATCCTCGTCTCTCAGGGGAGAGAAGCCGGCAAACTCTGAGGCGCCGCCGTCCTCTTCGTCTTCGCTATCATTGGCGATCTCTAGATCCTCCCCGTCGACTGACTCATCGTCAATGGTGGCGTCGTCGATACCGTCGCTTTCGTACTCATTGACATCCGTGTCGTCAGATGACCCTGCCGAGTCGTCGTCGTCGCTACTGGAGTCGACGTCGCTATCGTCCCCGTGTTTGGCCAGAAAGATGTCGAATGTATCAGCTGCATCCCAGCCAAAGCAAACCATGCGGCCAAACTTCAAGCGCGCAAACAGATCCTGCATAGCATCGTGAAGCTCTGCTGATACCGCGGTGCAATCCCATACTTCATCGATGTTCATTGACACATTTGCCTCGGCAAACTCCCCATGCTTTTGATAGTCTGGCCAGCAGTAGATAAAGTGCAGGTCTTCCCCGATGTTGAACTCTTTTTGAAGCTGTAGGATCTCATAGCGGTGTATCTGGTCTGATGCACACCATCGCAGGCGATGAGGAATGCGTTTCTTGTTGTGCCGCTCAATGGGATAAACATTTTTCAAGTTGGGGAGATTTTTCAGGAGCGCAAAAGCTTCCTCAATCAGTTCGTCGTGAGCCACTTCCAAGGCCACGTTGTGAATGTTTTCGGAAAAGCCCTTGATGGAAGAGTTATGGGTCCAAGGGCGCCTGAACCCGTTGATTTGCACCACGTCGCGCTGTTTGTTGAAGTGGATAATGCGACGACCCTGACGTATGACGAGCGTGTCAGGGAATGCCCGGAGTGCTATTTCACGGCTTTCGTGATGGACGGCAAGCATCACGTCGACGGGCCGGATTTGGTTCTCCAAGACCGTACCTTCCCAGACGACATCCTGTTTGGGATTGCACAGAAACTGGAACGAGAGAACGCGGGGCGAATGGTGAATGTCCAAGTCCGGGCAGAAGAAATGCCAGATGCGATGGCGCAGTTCGATGGGAAGCTTCTTGAACTGGGTGAAAACTTGGCGAGGACCACGGCGACGACCACTACCTCCTCCGCCGAGAATGGAGGCATCGTCCGAGTCGGAATCCGACGAATCCTCGTCCGATTCGGTGTCGCTCTCGCCAGATTCGGACGCCTCAATGTCGAGCAGGCCGTTGGCGGTACCGATGTCGTCACTGCCGCTTTCAGAACCAGAGTCGACCGAATTTTCCGAGTCGGACGCGTCGTTTTGCAAAAGACCAGCGCCTTCGATGGCGGATTCGTCTGAAGAGTCGGCCATCGTTTCCTTTGAATGCCTCTGAGGGTTGAAGGCGGTGCTCGTTGGATGAAGTCCAGGGGTGCGACTGCGACGAGGTTGAGCAGAAAGTGAGACGCAGACGCGGTCGGCAAATGCGCTCGCTTTGTTGGGTGGACCGTGGATGCGGCGCCTGGCGCTAAGAAAGGTGTCAATGCGCGCTGTCACGTGTTAAATTCAAGAGATTGCTGCCCCACTCGGGTGTCTCTCACCGAGGCTCACCTTGGCTCACCTGGATGCTGTAGGATGAACCCTAACCATCTCACCCATGGTATAGGAACAGCTTCCCGCTTAAACAAGTAAGAAACAATGATTTCTTTAGGGAGAAAGTACGCTCTCGTGTACTGCTAACTCTGACGCTGTCTTTCTGCTCGAAAGGCTCTCATCCCCCACTTGAGTGTGGTGTCTCCAAGATCGAACTATGTGTATAGCCTCACAGACAGTATAATTCAGCATCTTCCCAAAGAAGTGATAAATAATCAAGTATATCTTCAAAAGAGGTTCGAGATTTAAGTTGCATTCTGGTGATGGTAATCATGTCGTTTCAGCCCGACTCAAGCCCCAGAATCCATCGGGTTGGTCCACACTGAGGGCTCCATTCGGTGAAAAATGGCCCACTCTCGCATCCATCACAAGAACAACATCTCAACATCCCCGATGGCACAATTGGCTAGCGCGTCAGACTGTTAATCTGGAGGTTGGTGGTTCGAGCCCACCTCGGGGAGCTTCAAGTGGTTAAAATCCACTTCCTAGTTGGAGATTAATGTTTTTGATTTGTCGAATACTTCTCTTTTTGTCTGTAAATAGACAGTGACAGGTGCAGTTTCCAGTGGAGGAGGTTTGTTCTTACGTCTCTGAAGCGTCATTCAATGGCCCAGATCTCAGGACTTGGTGGCTGCCACGAGTCCAGCTATAGCAGCAGTACATACCATCAATTGCCGGTGGAAGTCTAGCCTCTTCCATTCAGCAACCCAACCGTGAAGCTCCTCAATGCTGGTCGTCCCATCAGTGTCGTCGGTCTTCTTCCGTCTACTAGCAATCGTCTCGTGTTCCGCCAGAAGCTTGTCGTTGACCGGGAAGACTCGGAGCTGGGTATACGGCGCAATGAGACCGACCAGGATCGATGCAGCCAGGTGATATGGAAACGCCGAGCTTCGAAGACCGCCTGGGAAGGAGGATTCAGCACACGGGCCTATTCAAGAGCGCGCAGTCCCAGATAGTATCGCGTAGAAACTGTAGATTTACGACGCACCTTTCCAAGCCAGGAACCCGAAGATGGCGGCTGTGCCAGATACCATCGCCGGACCGTATTTTCGTCCGACGTCCCAGCCGCAAAACCACTGGTCGATGATAGCGCTCTCGTCTCGAAGTTTCAGTATGTTTGGCACAGCAATCTGGTCGCTGGCGTAGTGGTAACCTGTTATGACGGCGTCAGCGACCGAAAGCCGGATGGCCAGGCGCCGGAGGCTTCACCCGCCAGATGCGCAATTCCCAGGAGATTCGCAAGCTCCAAAGCGCGAAGCCAGTCGATGTTGCTCGCCATCTCGGAAGCGTTTTGTTAGAAAGTCTGTATGTCAAGTGTTCTTTTGCAGCGTTTGACGCCGCTTGCGAACCCAGTCAGCTCCAGTTGGCCCGAATGCAGAGGCGTCGCTTTTGACTGCAAGACGCATCCCACGGGCGCCGAACGACGATGTGTTGTGGACCGTCAAATGTCACTTCTAAAGCCTTGGATGTGCACTTCGGAGTCTCATCCCACCGGCTTGGTTAGGCATCTCTTCTCTCACCGGATGTCAGTTCAGTCGGGCAACCTTAGCACCGTAGTCAGGGAGCCAGGGCTACCTAGGCTGGCCTCAAGCTTGAAGAACAAGGCGACATAGTTGCTTGGCTTAGTATGGTGTTGTTGCAACATGAGTTGCCATCAACGTCAAAGTACTACGACATCACATAAAAGAGATCGCAAAGTATTCCACGCGACGGTAAATGTCGACTCAATTACTGACTAGGTCCAACGTGACCGACTCGAATAACCGACGCCAGCACTGAGCCGAAGGCGGTCATGACACCCTCTGACTCAATGTCCGCAGGCTCCGGCCGATCTACCGGCAACATGGGCTGTTGGGCTTGTTAGCTTCGAATACATACTGATCAGTAATTACACCAGGGCTTCTTACGCTCGCAAGTGGCACCCAGACAGCAGTCGCTTGATCCAACGGTGCAGGCACCTAGGTTTCGTTAGCAAAGGGGGGTTCGAATGGAAGAGGTTCTCCAGCAGAGTCTGCCAGATCCCCACAGTGGCGTGACTGACCACCGGCAGGGGTGCAAGCGGCAACGGAGGAAGCCAGCATGGCGACGAGGAACGGGACGATGAGCTTGGCCTGCATCTTGGATTCAGGGTTTAAAAATGATGGATATGGTTGATGGTTATAGGACGTGTGTACGAGCATGCAATTCAGGAGATGGAAGGCGTGCTCCTCTAGTCATACTTATACCCATTTCGAGATCACAGTAAGCGGCTTCGCCAATTCTGAACAAATGTCGGTCTGAAACCTAGCACAGCCAGTTGGATGGTTTCGACAGCGCCTTTCTGAACAAGATCTTGCCATGATCTATTTGGGTTTTGCGTTGCTGACCCGATGGACGTGGGTATCCCTGGCTTCCACTGCCGCTGCGACACTTATTGGCTTTCTGGCTTCCCGAGTTGTAAAAGCAGGGCGGACGCCGTTCGTACAACTACGGGTCTGTATCGGAATTAACGGATATGTAGTAATATTACAAGCTTTCTGTCTACCTCCAAAAGCAGATCCGGACATTTGGCCAGTGTCAGGGATTATAATACGACCGACACATCCCCTCAGCACGGCAGGTCTGGTGGGCTGGACCTGAGTTGACCTCGCCGTTGACCTCGCACCTACAGTACTTTTACCCCTTCTAGGTAGCTAGATAGGTATCTCTCTTTATAGTATCTTTATTTACTCTCAACCTTACACGGTGCCTACACTAGGGTCCGAACCTCCGTACCCTAGGTGCTCAATTCCACGCGCAGTATAGTAAGGTAGGCTGTAGGGATATGGGCTCACAACTGTCGACCTCCAAAAGCAGCTCCAGCCTTTTGGCCAGAGCAACCATGCACCTGCGCCATTCTGGTAGTGGTTACGGAACAAAGCAGTTCAATACGGTGCACATTACCCAGTCGCGGAAACTTGACTTTAGTAGCAGACCGACGAACGGGGCATTGCTGACTCTCCATGAAGATAGACTTGCCGCGGAGCCCGAATCACCGACAGTCGATCTCCTGCTTCAGGTCAGCTGCTGTGCGCATTAATCAGTACTAAATCCCAACTTGACCCCGGAACCCTGCAAAGAAGGCTGGCTCCTCAGATCACCCCCATCACCCCGTCCTCAAGATCTAGGGTGGTAGGTCATCTGATCACATTTAACCACTGACTCGGGTTAGTCTCCGCCGACAGTTCATCCCACGAAGCCCCTCGGGGAGTTATACATGGGATGTGTCGTATGCATTAACCAGATAATGTCATCACATGCTTAGCGTTCATTCAATCCCTGGGTATGTATGTATAAGGCGTCACACATGGCCAAATCCCGCTCCCTCCAGTGGCTGTAGTACAAACGGCTTGATGTTCTCGATAAACTCCCTGTCGCTGCTCGAATGCTTCATGCACCAGCACCACAACGCCATGCCCAGACAGCGATCCCAGGAGAAGAGCGGCAGCAGCGGCTTGCTGTCCATCATCAGCGCCGCCTCGCTGCACATGTTGCTTATGGTCGGGGCGTCGCTCGCGTCAGGGTCCAGGAGCGCCGGGTCCGTCGGGAACAGGTCGCACCAATTCTCGGCGGGACCGTCCCACATCAGCTGCGGGAGAGGAACTTTGACTTTCAGCATGGAGGGTTCAGCGTTCCGGGAGATTCGGAGGGCGGGGTGTATGGTGATGAAGATGGCTTGGAGGATGAGGTGGAGCCGAAACTGGAAGACTGCGAGTCTTGGGGCGTTTGTCAGTAACTATTCATCAGCCATCACCTGCTTCAAGATATGCGCGGCAGGAGGAGTTGTTGTGCTTCTGCCAACTTACCGCTGGTAGGACTCTCTGAAGATCCAGGGGTATGCGTTATGCCCGTACGCCTGTGACGCTTCGTCTATTCTCGATTGTTCGTAGATGCCCGTCGCCTTGAACGTCTCCAGCATCATGGCGTGTGTCATCATCACGTTATCCATGGACTTGTCCGCCCGATACGGTACTAGAATCGTCGAGATCAGCATGGCCTGAAACATTGGCAAAAGATCCATTCGCGGACACAGCAGGCCTTGTCTGGACTGTTCCAGGAGTTCGAGCTATAACGCCAGGGGTGTTAGTCTGCGAAAACTTAATGTCATAGAGGCCTCGACTTTCCATCGCAACTTGCCAAATGCGGCCATGTCGCAACTCAGACAAGGACGATTTACTCACAATTTTGTTCCCAATCTCTATCATCAAATGGTCGTGGAATTTGACCGCCAGGCTCTTCATCCCCGGGGCTGACGCAAACCACAAGCCAACGGTGACAACAGCCTGCATCAGCAACTTGGGCTGCAACGTCGACTGGAAATACTCTCGGTGCAGCAACGGCCACTGCGGGTGAAAGCGCGTAAAATAGACGCTTTGCAACTCCATCCTCAAACCCTCATCCAGAGTCGACCCGGGGGCGAAGTCGTACGTCGTCATGGGCCTGGCCAAGATGTCCAGTTCCAACGGCACCATCAAATCCGCAAACACCGCCGCAGGTGTTGGCGGACACGTCACGGCGTCCGGCAGAGCAGAGGCCGACGCGCAGGTTGCGAGCACATCCAGCCCGCTCGACGGTGACCGCGAACTGCGCTCCGCCGAAACCCGCTTGTCCCTGGGGTTCGGCCACTCGCAGCATCGGCCCTTGTCGTGGCACGTCGTACACGTCGGCTGCCTCCCATCGCACCGCGTCTTCGTGCGATGGCACTGCACGCATGCCTGGGCCACCCGGGTTGGCGGCGCCGTTGGGCCGTGGAGGACCATGTGCCTGCGCAGCGTGTCCCTATAGATGCGTTCACGTTGTGTTAGTCTAGAAACCTCTCCATCGTTGAGGCGGGACTAGTAATCGAGCAACGTCTCCATTCGGATAACGGGTCCCGAATGTTGTTATGTTGAAAGATGGACGAAATTGCAAGCTCGTGGAAACCCAGGCAGCGGAGAGAATGTAGAGACTTTACATACCCTCTGGTGAACTTGGTCCCGCACGTCGGGCAGCTAAAGGACGCCACCGCCGTGTGTTCCTTCTTATGACGTGTGAGGTGTTCCTTTCGGAGATAGGACCGGCCGCAGCCGTCGTAGTCGCATGTGAAGGGCATTCTGGGCACAATCGGCGTACACGTACGTCTCTCGTGAGGAGGTGATCCATCACAGGAACTCTGCACCAACGAGAGAGAGCGGTTTCTGGGTGACTGGGGCTGCAGGAGGGAAAGAGGGCAAAAGAAAGGAGACTGCGGAATTACACCCCTAGCAGCTCCAGCTTACAAGACGATAGAAACTGGTCCTATCTACAGCTCTAGGTCTGTAGTAGAATAGAGTCTGTGTTGAACTGAAACTGGCACCTCTTCACCTTTCGGTCCTTCCCACAAGTTACAACAATAGTTAGGTTCCAAACACGCGCCTAGGCTGAGCTTGGCAGCCCCGGCGACCTTTTCCGACGCTAATCTCGGCTGGGAAGCTTTATGCGCCCCACTCTCGCATATGATTGGTCTTTAGGGCGTCTAGCGATTGTAGACTTAGTCAGCTGCTGTGACTCAGCAAGTGGGATGCCGGTAGTGTGGAGAAGTAGGAGCCCGGCTCGGAGGCGCCGGACGCCGAGAGCTCCCGTTTCTATCGCCGCAGGGCCGGTAGGAGATCGGCGATGACGGAATTGACGTCCGAGTTTCGATATGCTTTGAATTTTGAGTCAGGGTATCTGTCTGGGGGGGTTGATTTTTTCAAAGATTGCAATCGATGAAGAGACAACAGCAAGGCCGATGGACTAGCCAGAACCACCACCGTCACCAACGAAGACTTTTGTAGGTATTGTGCCCATGTGCACGCTGCATTCCGCGTTGCGGACCCGATCTTTCGGACTGTTACGGAACATCTACGGCTAGCGGGTCCTATCAGATATGTCTCAAAGGCCTGCTTCCTCCCGCTTCCAGAACGTAGAGGAGCGAAGCATGGACCGGGATAGGGGCCTTTATCGTCACACATGAGCACGATGAGCTCGTACACCTCGGAACTCTATGTGACTCGAATTGGGAAAACAACTCAGCGAATGAAAATTAATAATTGGAGAGCAGCGGGCAATTCTAGTCTGGCCCTCCTAACTGTCCAGAACACATGTAGACATCTACCCTAGTTGTGCCACGCAAGAGATTCTACAAGCTGTATTGGTGGACAACATGGACCTCGACATCGAAAAATACTGCGGGCGTTGAATAAGGCTTGCTCGACCAACGCTTGTGACAGCGTCTGGTCCATCATCCAATAGTCAATACCCACCCAAATCCTCAGGAGCCTTTCCGAATGTGAGACTCGTTCTCGCACAGCAATGCCATTCAATTTTAAAGCAAAGGCCAATGTCTATTCGGAAAAAGAATCCTGATATTACCAACTTTGAAGAATTTTACGTAAATGGTTACAAGAACGAGCCCCGTGAACTCTCCTGCGCCAGATTCTTGAATGGAAATCGCCAAAGACCCAAAGGGAATAGCAGTTTCAACCGCATCTACCCCAATGGACCAATTCGGTGCCGCCGATGACCACCTTTTGATACAACCACGTAGAGGTGGGATGGCCAGTCGTGAGATCACTGGATCTTCGTCTTGGGGTAGACACGTCCGTGGCAACTGCAGTAGGCTTACATCTAACCGTAATGTAACGCTAACCTACCTCCGAGCCCAAAATCTCAAAGACAAATCAGCATACGCACTCCACGAGCAACTTAGTACTGGAGGGGAAAAGTCTTTGTTCATCTGATGTATTCCGTATTCCAACCGAGGTCCATTGCCTGTGTGTACTCGGCTCGCCATGCGTATGCTGAAACTTGAAAAGACAGTAGGAAAGCTCAGACGAGAGAAGGCAACAGTCTTTGACGAAAAGTCATCTCATCTCCTCAGCCAACGACTTTGGGCTTGAGATAAGACCAACTGCCGGTAAGTCATGTAGACGTCGTGCTACTGCTATGATGAAACCTTTTCGCCCGCAACTTCCAATCATTAACCTGAATAATCATCACCCAGTAATTCACTCACAACTGCCTCGGTGAAACTCTCCTTCATACGGTATTATGTACAGATCACCCACACGGCAGGGTGGTAGTTGCATTGCTGAACAACGCTTGTTCTACAGACGGAGCGAGAGCCACTACAGGGTCTACCCGTAGACGTCCTGACAAAGACCAGATGGACTACGCGGAGCCCAACCCCTGACACTTCTGTAAGTTCTCCGGCGAAACTATTTCCCACGGCTTAGATGTACACTATTACAACATGCCTATCACCACTGAAAGACTAAAGCTTCCCACCGGCCACACATCTAGTAGCTGTAGCGGAACTGCTTGTTCTCCTTGTCCGTCATGGAGGCCCAGACCTCGGGGGCCATGAAGGCGTCCTCGGACTGCTTCTGCGCGCCGCGGCGCTTGTTCTCCCAGCGGTAGTAGGCGTACAGCGCCATCGTGACGACGGCGCAGCCGGCCTGGGTGCCCATGACGGCGATCTTGGCCGGGCGGTAGTCGGGCGCGTCGCGGGCCTGGAAGGTCTGCGGGCCGATGATGTTGCCGAGGGAGAAGGAGCCGCTGACGATGGCGGCGGCGAAGGCGCGTTTCGTGGCGCCTCCGAAGTTGGCGGCCGTCCACTGGGGGGGGGCACTCATGTTAGATGTGAAAGATGGGAGCGTGGCTGTAGGGGGGGGGGATGGACTTACGGCGTAGAAGACGGTCAAGGGGGCGACGACGGCGTTGACGAGATAGATTCCCGCGAGGCAGCCGGAGCGGTTGGTTACGGGGAGGAAGGACATGAGGGCGCCGCCGATGATGCTGTGTCAAGGTCAGCATGCGTGCGCTTGCAGGGTGAAGTGGTGGCTACTTACGCCGGGATGATGCAGGCGACGATCCAGGCCCAGCGGTTGGACTGGTAGCGGATGCCGTATCCGACCAAGAGCGTGAAGAAGATGCTGACCACGCCGGAGGGCATGTTCATGAGAGCCGAGTGCTTGGCGTCGTAACCCAGGTTGCGGATGAGAGTGGCCGAGTACGTCGTGACGACACCGCTGGACACGGAAAGCTGTCGTCGTCAGCAAACACAGTCTCCAACCCGGAGTGCGGCGGAGAACGTACGAGAACAACGGCCAGAACCATGAGGTACATCTGCGGATCCGTCAGAGCCTCGAGAATCTGCCTCGGGCGGAACTTGCGGCTCTCGATGCCGGTCTGGTTCACGCTGACGTGCTTCAGCAGGGCCACCTTCTCCGTGTCGCTCAGCCAGCGCGCCCTCATGGGCGTGTCGGGCACGAAGAGCAGGGTGCCGAAGCCGATGGCGACGGTGAGGCAACCCAGGACGACGAACATGATGCGCCAGCCGGCGAGACCGGACCCCGGGGCGACGTGCTGGAAGCCGTAGGAGATGGCGCCGCCCAGGATCTGGCCGAGCCCGAGGCCGAGGTACCAGAAGGAGAAGCGCGGGGCCTGCTCGGACTTTGTGTACCACTGCGCGCTGATGAGCATAAGCGAGGGGCCGATGGTGGCCTCGAAGACGCCGAGGAAGACGCGCGAGACGAGGAGGGACCGGTAGTTGTGCGCGGCGGCTCCGCAGGCGGTTGCGGTGCCCCAGAGGACGACGTTGATGCCGAGCCACTTGGCCGCGGGGACCCTTTGGAGGAGGTAGACTGGCGGAGGTGTCAGCACGACAAGGCTATCATGGCGTGTTGTTCTTTTGTTGGTCCTCGGCTGATGGATGGGGGGGAGGTGACGTACTGTTGGGAATCTCAAAGCACAGGAGACCGACAAAGAGGAACGTGGCAATGTTGGAGAAGTCGTTCCCGACGAGCTTCAGGTCCTTTGCGAGACCCATGACGGCGGCGTACTGTCAACGTTGAACGGTTAGATGGACTTCTCCTCTTGCGTCCAGACGTGGCGTGGGTTCCGAGACGTACGTTGAGGATGACCTTGTCGAGGAACTGCATCGTGTAGCAGCCAAACATGAGCGGCACAATGTGCCAGTCGATCTTGCGGCGCAGCGCATCCATGTCGACGGAACTGACGTCCTCGCCGGCATCGCGGTGGTCGTTGAGGAACTTCCACGCCGCGTCGACGGAGCCATCGTGGTCGGACGACGCCGAGGTCACGAAGTCCTTGGGAGACTTTTCGTCGGTGGACATGGCTGGACCGCGTTTCTCTCGAGGGTATCGAGCGACGAAACGAGAAGAATAAGAAACGAACGTTGCAGGATAAAATAGACTTGACGTTAGGATTTCCTCTGGCAAGTCAACAAGGCCCCAGGTCCCAAAAGTGAGACAAGATTAGTCTATTCGTTGATGCTGTGCAGTTCTGTGATCGACAAACGGCGCACAGGCTTCCGCTACGGAGCTGAACAGACTTTCTGTTGATCTGCGCACGGAAAGATAAAAGACACGAGGTGTCAGACGGGAGAAGAAAAGAAAAGTGAACGGTCGAGGGGGGTGGGTTGCGAGAGAGGGCGATGGGGATGGGATGCTGCGGTAGTAATGAGGACGGAATGCTGATCCGGCCTCGCGAAGCTGCAGCTGTAACTACCCCTGACCAATTTAAGCAACAAAAGAGGTCCCAGGTGAGTGTCTTTTCTGCACAAAGTCATGATTCTTTTTCGTAATCCACTGCGTAGGTCCAGGTCTGGCTCGAGGGGCTTGTTGGACGAGAACTCCAGTTCCCAGCGCAGCCAGAACGATCCGTCTTCCTCTCGTCGTCAGGTCTTCGTCCACTACAATACGTATACTCACACCCCATCCCATGTAATTACTATGCTGCAGCGAAATCTTTTCATCTGGCTCAGTGGTTCTGTCTGCATGTAACCCATCCCAGTCGGACCTGGTAGTTCGTGCCATGGGAATGCCGCACGGCGCAGGCCTCGACAAGGGTTGCGCCGTCCGAGCAGGGGACGAGGGGGGACCCCTGAATGCCCTCGCTTGGCCGGGGGTCGATCTTCACCTTGCCGTCGTCTTCATACCCCTTGTCGGCCCTTCTACACACGACCCTTGACCTTTGGTTCGCGAACCACCCGCCGCATAGATGGCGTAGTGGACGTACGAGGGGGAGGCATCCGTATGGTCAGAGAAAGCCCTCCATTTCATCGCATCAAACCACCTCAGCTGGGGATGGCCACCTCCAGTGGCAGCCCCAGCCAAGTTTTGGTCCATTGATATCCGACCATCCCCTCCATCGTCCGTCAAGCTATGATGGGTTCCAATCCCAAGCATCGTCAGGTCGACCCGCTGTTCAGAGCGTGGGCTGGGGTTCAGTTGGTGATGGGCGACAGAACAGGCCCAGTTTGGTCCCATTCGTAAGGTGACTTACTGTGTACGTTTTCTTAGCACAGCGGGTTTGGGCCTTTGTTCTGCCGACTTCTGACATGTCATCACGTTGGGTAAAGACGGCCATCGTGATGTGATGTGGCGGCTGAGGGGCGGCCTTGACTCTGTCCCACCACGGTTGAGAAGAAGATATATTTTGTGTAATCCGACCATCTGGCGAGACGAATGGCAAAGTAATGCTTCTAGAACATCTTTAAACAAATGCAAGGCGGGCTGACTGGCTCCGTGTGCATTATTGGCCGGCGTCTCGTCTCAACTTTGGCTTTCCATCGTCATGCCACAATAATCTTCTGCCCAGGTCTCAGCCCACGACATTGGACCGAGCCGAAGAGCATCCTCCAGCCTTCTTTTGCGTCCGGCGGCGGCACACTACCGGCCATCGGGAACCTTTGACTGACAGCTTGCCGTCCGTCGGTTCTCTGGCCACGAAAACTGTCATGTGCCCTTGGTCCTGTCCGTTTGGTTCTGGATGTCATCACCAGCACCATATCCATGCCCATCACGGTTTTAGCGTTAGTCCATCCAAGGTCTGAAATGACAATCTTTTCTGTGATTGTCTCCTCGGCCCTTGTATCGTCGTCATATGGAGCTCCGGACGACATACCGGAAACCGTCGAAGCTCGAGAGGAGAACCAACGCCACAGAAATCACACAAATGCAACGTCGCATAGCGTGTAGTCATTCCAACGCCAACGTATCGTGTAAACCAGAAACTAGACGAAGAAAAGCAGGCGATGCAGTCGTGCGTTCCCAAGCGGAGACTCGACACGATGATCCCCCGAGAAGTACTCCATACACGTACAGTTCGACCAGGTTTAAACTAATGTCGCCAATGCCATCCATGGTGTTCCTATTCCTACTCCCAGCATTCCCTCAAACACACCCCCTAATATCCACCCGGAGTGGCATCGTGATTTCCTCCGCCCTTCACAGGCCACCTCGACTCAACTGCTTCGTCTCCCCAAACCTCCTTGCGAGCCCAGCTCCTGGCTCCTCGCAAGGCCATGCCGGCTCGAGTGCGTCTACACTACCCTCCCGAGACCCGTAAAGCCCGACCGAAAGTCTATCACATTGTTCGGGAATTGGCCACGGCGCACCAATCCTTGCGTCAGTTGAGACAATTGAAGGGGCCGACGATGGCCTCCGAGGCAGGGCATTCCATACCTTACATTTGAGGATTTCGCGTATGCACCCGGGATATCACAGCTGGGGCCGAACAGATCCTTATACTCGACGAATCATGACCGGCCGTTAGCCCTTAGTGTTAGCCGCAAGTCGTGCAGTAGAGGTCTGCCGGACGGTCCAACCACGTACTGGGCAGCTCTTACAGAAGTCAAAATTTGTCCCGTCAGTGGCCCAGCTGGGCCTTATTTGGGGGTGGATAAGGTCATCTCCCAGGTCGTCCAGAGTAGAAGAATCAGCGTCCCTCTGGACAAGGCATATTGCAGATTAAAACGGCCAGCCCCCAGTCTTGCCGCGAGGGGGAACTCGGTCGTGAGAGCCGCGTGGTTGCGTCTCGGCCTCCACCATTATCCCCTTGCTCTTGCAGGTCGAATCTTTGTTTAACCAAGCAGCCGGCGCCTCCTCGTCTACTCCCTACATCTCTTGGACCCGTCAGTCTTTTTGTCCTCTGTTGTTGATGACTCTCTGCTTGGTCGTACCGGCTTGAAATCCCCTCCTAGTTCGTAGCATTTTCACCAAAACTTGTCGACCGTTCTCGCTCGTTGGCCTCGACGGCCGCCATGGGTTGGGTATTGAACGCCACGCCCGAGGTCGAGGCCATCTCGCAATGGCACACCATCATCGCCATCTGCAGCGTCCTCTCCTTTCTGTCCGTCGCCATCGTGGGTTCTCGATTGTGGATTCGGCACAACGCGAGGGGTCTGGCCGCGGACGACTGCATGTCGGCGCTGTCCATGTTCTTCGCGCTCATCTACTCTGGTCTCACCATAGCTCGTGGGTTGTTCCTTCGTGGCAGTACAGCCTCACGTGCAAACTGACTTGGTCTCCAGAAACAAGATACGGCCTCGGGTTGCCAGTGGCGTTGCGGCCGAAACCGAACCTCATCAAGTACACGCGCATCAACTACGCCGGCCGCCCGTTCTACCAAATCGGCATCAGCTTCTTCAAGATTGCGTTGCTGGTCAGCTACCTGCGTCTCCTAAAGGGGACGGACCAGAAGACATACCGGCGCGTGGTCTGGCTCACCATCGTGCTCGTCTTCCTCGCCCACCTCGGGTGCACGTTTTCTCTCGTCTTTGCCTGCACACCCGTACGACCGCCGCTGTCCACAACCCCACGAGACTTTGTCAAGCTGACCGAGAACCAGGTCGACAAATCATGGAACCCCCTAAAGTCCGGAACCTGTCTACCGCCAGGCCCGTCCTTCACCGCGTACGCCGTCGTCACCATCGTCTCCGACGTCGTGGTCGCGCTACTCCCGATTCCCGTGCTGCTCAAGCTCAACATCCGCCTCGAGAAGAAGGTCGGCCTCATCGCCATCTTCCTCCTCGGGCTCTTCACGACACTGTGTTCCATCCTGCGATACCTCGAGATCGACCGCATCCAGTACGGCGACGGAAACTCGACGATGCTGGTGCTATGGGGAACCATTGAATTCAACGTTGGTGTAAGTTCTTCTCATGAGTCATCTGGTAGCCGTCACATTCACTCAAGACTCACACCCCTCCAGAACATCGTCTCCTCGCTCCCCTTCCTCGCCCCCGTCTGCATGAAAAAGGCCAAAAACTACCGCTCCAAATACTCGGGCGGCTCCTCGCACGGCCGCAGCGGCATCAAGGGCGCGGAGCGGTACAAGCTGAGCGACATGAATCACGGGAAGAGCGTCTTCGCGTCGGCAAACCACAGCAAGGGCGACAACGGCAGCGAGGAAAACATTCTCCCGGGCAATATTATGAAGTCCGTCACGTACAGCGTGCAGGTCGACGACACGGCGGATGCGAAAACGCCGCGGCGAAGGGACTCGCGAGAGTCTGACAAGGGCAGCAGGGTATGATTTGTGGAATCGTGACATAGCGGCGGCATGGATGGGCATGATGATGTATAGAGTGTCATATGGCGCTTTGGGGACAAACGTAAAGCTTTTGGAAAGTTGGAAATACAGATACCGATAGATGGACGCGCAGTATGACGCCGATGGAACGGAAACGTCTGTTCTCAACAACACTTTAGTGATCTTTTCCCACTCGAGGTCTTGCTTTGCGTTTATCGATTTTCGGATCTGGATGGCTCGGCAAGGCGGGATCTGAATGAATCGCGTGCCGTCGCTTGCTGATGAATACAATACGACCCTCGATCGGGATCCCTGGGCAGCCAGCATACTTGTTACGAAGAAACCGGAGAGGAGGGCTCACACGACATGGCTTGCACGGGCTGCTGATCCTCTTTTCTTGTCCTCCCCACCACCAGATCCTGAGGGTCTTGGAAGCCGAGATGGAGACGCCAATTACGTTGAGTAATTACCATGTCCACGCCTTTTCCCCATGGTGCTGTTATCCCACATCACGCGGATCCGTAGTCGAACGATTTGCAGATGGAAATCTCCCCCAGAGTTATTACGAACTGGGGAATGTGAAAAATGAAGGATGACGAAAAACGGTGTATAGGATCCCTGGGCAACATCAACTCGACTCCATTGACTGACAACCTGCAAAAGCCAAGTTGTGGATACTTGTTTATTTCCATGATAATCTACAGCGAAACGCAATTCATCGCCCTCACTCTTCGTCAAACTGGAGCTTCATCTCCCGCTTGCTGAGCAGAGGGCTCGCCGGGCTGATCCGGGGCCAGTCGTGGGCGTCCAGACACGCCCTCCGCGACGCCAGCACACCGGGCCTCGCCCTCTCCACGACGACGGCCTCGTAGACGTCCAGCGCCGCCCGGAGATTCGGAACTGCGGCGTTTAGACGCGGCACGACCGATTCCGCAAAGTCGAGCACGTCCAGAATGGCGTGGTTGGCGCCTTCTCCTCGGTCTGCGTGAGTCACTCGTCAGTCAAGCCGCAGAGGGCAGTTCGGCAGCGGAGGCAACAGCACACGAGATCAGACTTTGCCTTTGTTCCCAAAAAAGGAAACGACAAGGTAAAGCGGAAAAAGGCAGACGAAACAGTTCGCAAACTGATCCAGGCTTCTCTGGCGGGGGAGAAGGTTAGGATTCACACTTACACATGGCCATTGCGTGGAACGCATCCCCCATCAACACGACGCGCCCCGTGGAGCGGAGCTCCTTTGGCGGCGCAAAGTCGTACAGGTCGAGTTGTTTCACGTCAGTGTCGCTCGGCAACTCATGCGCGAGCGAACGAAACGGTTCGGCCCAGCCGTCGGCGAAGGACCTGATGAGCTCGAGCTTGCCGGCGTTGGACCCCGGAAACGCCGTCGGTTCGGGGCGGCCTAGGAAGCCCGCGCGATCCGGCCACGAGATGCACATTTGGCAGCTGTATTTGTCGGTGCTCTCGGTGTTGTTGCCGGGTGCGTCGAGCACTGGGCGGCAGAGGAGTTGGAGTCAGCTTTTCCGCATGGTTCGAAGTTTTTTTTCCGCACGGTCCGAAGACAATGTCGTGGCTTTCCAGAATAAACATGATGGGAAAGATGGAACGGCCTCAAAGGTTCCGGCAGACTGGGGGTGGTGTTGACGAACGGCCTGGGGCCGACGAAGGTCAGGGAGAATCCCAGTTCGACGACGCAGCGATCGACATAAAGGGCGCGAGGAGGCTGGGCAGCAGGAAACAATGTTGGTGATGGTGAAATAGGAAAATTACGACACGGAGGAAAAAACGGAAAAGTACAGAAACTTACTGCTCAGGTAGAGAAAGGTGTCGTTCCGAGACGATGTTCCTTGCAGGAAGAAGGGGTCGAGCTTCCGGATCGGCTCCATCTGCTCGGGAGACAGCAACACCTTCAGCCCGAGAACTCGGACCGGGATGCGGTGTCTCGCGTGCTGGTCCGGGAAGAGTTGTGTCCGAACCCGGGACGCTCCTCCGTCGCACGCGACGAGCATGCTGCCGGTGCAGGTTGAGCCATCTTCAAATGCTGCCACGACACCATCGCCATGATGCTCATACTTGACGAAACCCTTCTCCCACTAAGGTAAAGCCTCATCAGCATCGTGAATGCTTACCTTTCCCGCCGCGTCTCAACGCGAAACCAATGGTCACTCACCTCGATATCGATCCCCGTCGCAAGCAGATGCCTCAACCTCTCCCTCGTCACCCGAATCCTCAAGCTCTCGGGCGCACGCGGACTCGCGCCCTTCAGCTCACCAGTGCTCAGGTCGAAAAAGGGAAACGCCGACGCCTCCCCGCGCGCGACGGCCGCGCGGTCGACGTACGCCTCCGGAAGCCTCGCGACAAGGTCCGCGGGCAGCAGGGATCGCAGCGCCGGCAGCGACCAGTGCAGCGTCAGGCCCCATCCGACGCCGCGGGTCGTCAGGTCGGCGTCGCGCTCCAAGACGCGGAAGGGCGCGCCGATTTTGCGCAGGTGCTGGGCGAGCAGCAGGCCGCTGACGCCGGCGCCGATGATGAGCACCGGGAGGGGATCGGACGCCATGGTTTTCTTTTTTTTGGGTGTCGTAGGCTTGTGAAGGACGAGTTTACGAGTGAGACGGGGTGTGTGCTGTGTAATCTGGGCTGCTCGAGCTGGCTGTCGTGCTTCTATGCAGTTTTGGTGAGGATTGTCAGCCTAGGGTGAGCAGCCAGGTTGAGACGATGGGCAGAAAGAGCACCAATGAGAGGAATTTACGTGCTTGCTATTGTAGCAGTATACGAGCACAGGTTATGTACCACCTGTTTGCAATGATTGCTTTGCTGTGGTTCACATCCCAGGCTGTACCGAGCACCTCGACATGCCATATCCACCCACGTTCACGCTTCACCTAATGTTCATACCGTAATATGGTCTGCCAGCACCACCAGACGTCCAATTCTCACTCGTCCAGCTCCTCTTCTTCATCGAACCACCCCCCCCCCCCCCNCATTGTCTTCTCACCTTCCACCCTCACCCCCGCTGACTCCAGTTGAAAACTCTAATCCCACTTCCCAGACCCTGTCTGTTACCCATGAGCTCGATGACCAACGTTGCCTGATGTCGGGGCACCTAGCAAGGATCATCTGGCGAGAGGATTTCCAGGGGGCGGGAGGATCACCGGGGGAGGTCTCCGGTGAAGGCCAATGCCACACCAACGCGGACAAGAGACGCCGTCGTGTGCTAGTTTGCCCATTCGTCAGCCCGTCAGACCCTTAACGGCACGCTCCCGCCGCTTGTCCTTTCAGTGCTTCAGGCGGTATGTGGGTAAGGCAGAGCGGGAGGGAGCGGGAGTCGTCGTCGTCTGTGCCACGATGGGTGGTCTCGACGAACGTCGTCATCTACGATGTGGTTGTTTTGGAGCCATTGACAATACGAATGCTTTCCAATCAAACGACTTCACCACTCATTCAATCGCACCTTGAAAACCTCACGTCCGCCCTTTGCAGTTGTCAAGACAAAAGACGGCCTCACAAGAACCAACTCCTCGCCGTGCAGGGGGTGCCTGGGCTAGACCCAGGACCTAATCTCTGAGCGGCCAAGGGGTGGTTCTTGCAAAAGTTCACCTGCGGGTTCGTAACGTAATGTGATTCCGCCGACGAACCCACAAGGCCTGGGAGATGGAGAACAAGAGTGGATGGGCCTCCTCGGCTGTCGTTGAAACCTCTCGCACTCTCCTCTGCTGCGCTGCCCTATGAAACACAGACATTTTCGAACCCCTGGAAAGCGGACGGCATAGTCTTCCCGAAGAACCTCCACTTGCGCAGAATGCTTGGCCTGGTAAGACTCCACCGGCGAGGAGAGGTCGCAATTTCTAGCGCACCAACCGCGCGCGGTTTTGTGGTTAGTCGATGACATTCCACCCATTTTTCTTCAGCCGTCGTATTAGCCACTAGATGGCTGCATTCAGTTTTCGTGTCCTGCTATCTGCAAGGGCTACCTGGTCGACCTACCCACTCGCCTCTCTCGTAGTCGACACGGGGGCTGACATTCAGACCAGCGTTTAGAACCTGGCGGCAGTCTGAAAGTCATGTTTTGCTTTGAACAGTGGGTTCGTCCAGCAATTTGGTATTACGAATAGCCATTCCACCAACAGTGTCATCCAAATCTGCCAGCCCAGTGACAGAATTCCCTCATGGCAGGCATCGCCCCCGAGAGTATCATCGCGCGTAGATCAGACTTTTCCTCTGCAGCTAGACCTGGCCACGAACCCTGGCAGAGCACTCATGCTGACCCTCGGCGCGGTGCGGGTGTGCGTCCACCCATTCGCCAGCGACCAGGTTTGCGCAGCTTCAGATGCTGCACGTTTCGCGACGATACCATCAAATTGGAAACGCTCTCCGGTCTCCGCGTAGTGGAAATAAATGTATCCGTACCAGAGTATCCGTATGTAAACCGACGGCCCTCGTTGGACCAACGTTGCAGCACATCCAACGGTGGTCAGCACCTTGACCATCATTCGTCGCGCAGGATGGGGACCAGTTCGGAATGATACGTCGCGTTGGGGGTCGTGCTTGGCCGTCTTCGGGCCATCTAGTCTGGAGAACGTTCCGTTCTGAAAGGAGCATGTCATCCATCACTCGGCATTTCTCTTTTGATAGGCAAACATCAAGCAGCAGATCGGACCACACATGGAGAACTGGCCCAACTGGTCCATTTGCCCCGACAGGTATGTTTTCTCTCCCCTGACGCTTTGCATACCGCGTACCTCTTTACATCGATCGCCCCGATCGTCCAGCGAATGATAAACGCCTTCCGCCCCTCCGATGAGCCACCGTTCTGGGTGGTTGCAGTGGTGATGCATTGGGCTCTGCAATTAGGTACTGATTTGCCGAGCCTTGGTGAAGACCAATCCAACAGGTTCAGAACAATAGAAGACCGAGTCTGAGGACACGGCGTGGTTCGTTTCGGCCCGCTTTCAAGGAATCATCGTCCATGTCAAGAATACACCAGAGTCATCAAACGGTCCAAATAATGAGGTTGAACAAGCGAAGTAACCAGTAATACAGATCAAAAATTACAGAATAAAAACTTTCATCTCTGATCTCGCTTTTGTCGGAGTTCCTCCGCCTTATCGCCAAGCCAGACAGCAATCTCGCCCTGGACCTACTGCAAAGACTAGGCTTCCTCATCACGCAAGCGAGAGCACGCAGGGCTGGTGCCGTCGGGAGCGAAACTCTAGCACCCTCTTTTTTTTTGTCGCCTCCCACAAAGAGCCTGGGGCTCGGAAAAGCACAACTGGGGTGGGTGAAGAATGCGTGGCACCGGACGCACACCCTGGGAGCTTGTGAGGGACGCACATACAGTGGACCTACCGTGTGTATACGCAGTATGTCGCCAACAGGTGAGAAGTGACGACATGGGGGTCGAGTGTTCTGGCCGCTGTCGATGCTGGCAAAGACAGGGTGATTCTGGGGCAGAGCCGCAGGGTTGACCGCGCTTGGGCTCGGTACGGCTGGTGAAAAGTCCATCCAGGTCCGACATCTTCTGTTGGGAGGACTGGACGGGTGGCGATGGGAGATCATTCGTGGAGAGCTGTGGCGAGCTTGGCCGGGTTGGGACGATAACTGAGATGTTACAAGTGAGTATGTCTGCTCGTCTTTGAATCGGCAGGATCGCTGAAGCATGGTAAAGGAGAAGCCATGGATGCGAACGGTGCTCACTTCCTACTACTGGTGTAGTTGTAATGCATGCATTTGCAGCGATATACAGCAGTCCGAGTGCAATACACTTGAAGACGATGAGATGGGACCGAGCATCGATCTCGGCGAGGTATTGCGCCGCTCCTTTCTTACCACCTTGAAGGAAGTGTTCGTCTTGTCTTGAAGAAATATAGATAGGTGGTTAACTAGGTAGAATGTTGATTGACTGGTAGAAGGTTTAGTGGTGGGCTGTCACCTCCTTATCATACGTGATTGAGTGCATCGTGTTCATGTCTGATCAGGTGGCGCGAGGCGGGTACAGCCAGCAGGCCATACTCCATCATTTCTCTCTGTTCCCCAGAGTTGACATGTCGACCGCCGGGCAATCAGACCCTTCAACCTTCTGGTCACTTCCAGCACTGCTGCTCTTTCTCCGATGATCTACCCTGTGAGCTTACGGAGTTGGCCATTATGCAAAACTTTGTCTTGTGCGCATCTCTCAGGGTTGTCGCCGGATCGAGAGCCGGCCAGAGGTGACCGTTTCCCACATCATTGCGTTACGATACTCATCTGCCTCATCCTCGGTCATTATTTACTTCAGGGGGGAAGTCGCAATCATGACAGAGCTCTCAATCCGGTAGCCAAGTCTTTCTGCTGCTGTGTAACTCCCCGGAAAAGATTCACGCGTGGCCAACGTAGATCAATTGTGGGGTGATTTTCAATGCATTGAATTTAAATTGTAGTCCCGACCATGCAGAACGACTTCGCTTCAAGTCCTGTCGGTGCAGATATCTCAGAAGAGCTGCACTCTGCACTTCAAGGTGCGTCTACATCCTTCGTTCAGTGGTAAATGTTGCCGAGGTCAGCATTCGGAGGCCTTGGATGCGAGGGAGAGCTGGACAAGAGATGTGTTAACCCAATTGAAATCGTCGACTGCATCTACGTGGACTGCAAAGAACCGGGAAACCCGATCACGGCATTTCTTGCGCATAGCTTCTTGACGATACAGCTGTACTCGAGCACGTTTCCAGCACTCAAGAGACGAGTTGAGCCGATAGCTGTGGGAGTGGCGTTGCCACACACTTCAACTGGATCCTGGCATACCAAAAGGGTGACATGCTTCGAACGAAAGGACTGAATTCGGGACATCAGGATCTCCGGTACGAAATGCCTCACACCATGTGAACGAAATGGCAAGAAAGACTAAGAATACACCCGCTCAATTGCGCCTTGAAGATCAACCCTGAACAGCATACCGCTGTATCTAGTGTCTATAGAGTCCTGTTCTACCTTACAATCGCTATCATGGTGAAACCAACTCCTCATGGCTAGCCTCATTAAAACCTTGTGACAAAAACCCCAGCGGGAGAAAAACGTGCAACAAGAAAAAAGAGTGCCAGCCCCATCAACAACATCCAAACTCGCATGGCCCCGGAGCAAACGCTTCGAAAAATCCCTTATACTTCATGTTCTTGATATCCCTCGCGGTGATGTGAGACTCCGTCTCGGGAGCCTCAATCTCGTCAAAGTAGTAGACTCGGCGCGGGCCGCGTTTGCCGTCTCGCCAGCTGCCTCCAAGAACTTGTCTTCCGACGAGCTTGAACTTGCCCGTCATGTTCTGGATGAAGACAACCTCCTTGCAGTCTCCGTCGACAAGAGGCGAGATCGACCTGCCCGATCGTGAGTTGATGACGAATATGAACTCGGGCACACCTCTAGGGCCGTCCGCGTATTGACCGAAAGATTCCTCATTAAAGCCCAAGGTCGTTGCCATAACTTCGCGGACCGGCTCGCCCGTCGCCGAGAGTTCGTTGATGACGAGGTCGCGAACCTCGTAGACGCCGGGCTCTCCTTTGCTGATGATGCCGGGGAGACGCCCGTCGAGCATTTGGAGGGCCTTGTAAGAGAGGTGCGTCCAGCGGATGACGGCACCTGTGGTGGCCGGGATCTTGGCGAGGGCTGCTTTGAACGCGCTCGAGATCTCGTATCCGGCAACCCATCCGGTTATCGCCTGGTGTTCGTCATGAACCAGGTCGATGCCATAAAGGTTGGCGAGACAGAATCCGAAATTCAGCTTATCTTCCATGGTTCGCAGGCCGTAGAATAGCTGGTTCGTGGTTCGCGTCACTGGATCGACGTTGTAGGTCGATTTCGTGTTGTGAATAAACCAAGACTCGAAGCGCCCCCTGAGTTCGTCCACCAAAGACATATCCTCCTTGGAGATATTGCTTATCCGCTTCAAGAGCCGGACCTCGCGATATACAAGTTTGCCTTCGACGTCGAGAGTTCGTGATTTATTGCCGCATCCCTCGTCGGGTATAACGAGCGACCAGGGTTTTTCCACCACCGTAGTATTAGTCGTGACTGTAGCCGTGATGATCGCGGTTGCGCTGGCCGTCATGGCCAAGTCTTGTACAATATAATTTGTAGCCTTGACTGCTGTTAGCACGCAAATAAGAGGCCGAATGTGACAATGGTTTACTTACTTGATGGAATTGTTGTTTCGTATTCTGGCAGGCCAGAGGTGCGTGTGTGTGTGTGTGTGCGTGCGTGTGCATACAGAATCTAAAGAAAGAGGAGATTCGAAATCTCTCTCTCTCTCAACTTATACGGGCGAGTTGCAACCCTGAGAGCATTCTCAAAGTGCTTCCAGCTTTTCGTGCACCTCAATGGGAAGTTTGGTACATGTCTACAACACCGAAGATACTTTGAGTTGCTGCGTCCTCGTTCATGGCAGAATGGCAGAATGGCACCATGGCATCACACATCTCAACTTGGAGCACCAGCCCCTGTCACTATCAACGTTGCCCAGGAGTTCGAATCCATCGGCAAGTAATTCAAAGTGAAGATCCCCTAAATTCTCGTCTCCTTATTTTCAACAGACGTAGTAAGTTGCCATGAGAAGATGGTGAGCAAATGACCTGGTCAGTATACACCGGGAACCTAACGGGAAGTACACAAGGTTGTTAATCAGACACCAGGAGTTACGTTTAGAGTTTTGCTCAGCCCTCTTTCGTTTCTCCGGGGGACTTTACGGTTGTCTGGCCGTATACGGCCCCCGGGCATTCAGATGGCACGCTTCCACATGATGGAAGAAAGGCAGCGACTAATCTGCCGTGAGTTGTTCATATGGCCTGGAATATGCATTACTCATATTACTTCTTCTTGCGGAGATGGAGAAACAACATTTGATACTCAAGAACTGTTGGAGTTCCTTAACTAGTTGGTTTAATACGTCATTGGGGTTTGCTGACTTTGCTTCATTTGGTACCATCGCGAGCTCTATCAATCACCAGTGTCAAGTGGCAATCTAGCAGAGTTTTTTGACATGCATTATTCTAATCCAGAAGTGTTCTCGTCGACAGGAGTCCCGATTTGTTTCACAGCTTTCTCTTGGGCGCGCGTAAATTCATGACGTTGTGATTTCGAACTACGAGCAGAAACTGATAACCGATACTAAACTCAAACGTCCAGCATGTGCTCTAGCCCGGGCAAGGAATTCCCCAACCAGTATTGACGTCGCAGCAATCAGCAGCGCACTTGTCCTTGCTGATGTTGACGGTGCTGCACCAGTTGGCCGTCTCCGTCTCGCAGGCATTGACCTCGTCCTTTGGCAAGCGTCCCGCCCGCTGTCGCTTGCAAGCTGCGGACCCGCCGTTCCTGTCGCCCCAGCAGCAATTGGCTGTCTTGTGCTCACCGACGGCGCACTAGAAAAAGCTAGATCAGTATCCGCGGCTCGTGCGGCGTGAGGTTGACGTCGTACCTCTGCTGCTTGTACGCCCAAAGCCATGTATAGCGCTGCGAGAGCGGCGACGACGGGGAGACTTTTGAGATGCATGTTGTTGTTGACTTGAGGAAAGACGGGGGCTGCCGAATGAGAGAGAGTTGGTTATGATGACTTGTGTGTTTGCTCTGGTGTGTGGTCTGTCAGTCAACTCAGTCGAGCAACCGGCTTGCCTCTTATACACCTGATGAGTAGATGCTGGTTGATAAGTCTATATTGCCATAGTCTTGGCTGTCATGCTGCTCAGCTCAGCCTCGCTGTCGAAATAAGCGACGAGGGGGCTAACACAGGGAAGTTCTAGCCAGGCAGAGGATCAAAGTCACCACGTGAATGAGGTCCAGAAGACGGCGACATGGCTGAGGTCTTTTCCGCATGCGTTTTCGAGTCATGAACACGGAGGCGTTCTGGTTCGGCGGCCGGCAGCCTGTCCGTGGAACGCAATGTCTGGACGAACCCGAAGACACAAGGCTGTAACGTGAAGTCTTGGACATTTCTAAATTTGGATGTCTCTCTGAGTCACTTGTATTCTCCCGCTGGTCTGGCCGGGCTAGCTTTACTTGAGGCGATGAGACGAGGGGCTTGAATCACAGGCTACCATAACCATCTCAATCGAGTTCCGGATGATATAGCCAAGTTTTCGTTGCGACTTAACGTTCATGTGCTACAATTATTGATTTGATATGGCTGTCTGGCAGATATAATCTGTGAGATTTGAGGCTGGGCCTCCTGACACAGTTGGGCTGTCAGTTTGGTCGGAAAGGCCCACCTAGGGCATCAGGTTAGCATGTCAAAGGATCTAGACAATTTCTAAAAAGGTGCTGGTGTCAACATGAAGTTGGCACGCGGATGACACGAAGAGGTCCTGTCGAGGAAAACAATCAGCGAGCAAAAAGCTCACGAACATCTGCCCAGTCCAGTGTAGAAACTAACACCACTGCAAAAGGTGGCTAGCGGTTGTGCTCTTGCTGTTGTGCTGCTTTATCTCCTGGGTACGTCCCCATACCGGCGCAAGGAAAATCATTCTCGGTTAAGATTTTTTCCGTTCACTGCCGACTTTTTGTTGAGGGTTTCAGCCACTCCCGCAGCCCCCGTCGATCATTCAGTGACGACCGCTTACGAGATCACTCGGAAAGGAAAAAAAAAAAAAAACAGGCAGCAGCTCATGTTGTGCAACGGCTAGATTGCTCTCGCCCCCTCGTGCACGCCCACTTCGAGATTGAGCCTGGTTCTGCGGTGCCGTCCCCTCCAAGACATCCCATCACAAGAGGTGCGCAAATATGAACTGCAAAGGTCGGTCTTCAGGGTCGTTGGAGATCACAAGCTTTTGGCTGGAAAAGGTTAACTGGCGCTGTCCATATATTCTGGGCTCTTAGCGTTGGGTGCCACTTGTCTGCGCGTCACTGGTTGCTCAGGTCGTCAAGCCAGTGCGAGTTGGTATGACCAACTTTTGGCGGTGCTGTGTTCAGCCCTAGGGCTTGCGGAGGCTGTCGAGATGGAATTACAACGCAATGAGCGATGGGGAGAAGATCCTCTAATCAATGACGTGACGTGACGCCGTTCTCTCTGCCCATCACTGACTTCACACGGGTTTAGTACTCATTCCCTCGAAGGTGCACGAGTGCGCGACAGAAGAAACAAATGGCAGTTCCAATTTCATGGAGCGTAAAAGAACGAAACATCATCTTAGTTTAACGTATTGAGAGTAAAACATCCTGAAGCTGGAGTGTCAGCTTGGTCGTCCCGTTTTGCAGTGATGCGGGAGCTAGAGATCACTGGTACACCACATTCGAAGCAGCCCCTCTGTTCAACAACTCAAACTATTGGCAACTGGGCTCGTGGATCATGCCTTTACTCTTACTGTGTGATTCCCCACGGATGTCACAATGCTTTCAGGCTTTACGGTTGCAATGAGTCATCGTCAAAGTAGTACGACTGCAGGCGTAATATCTATTGCCATTTGCAGCCGACGAGGCTCGAAACCTGAAGTTGTTATTCCCAAAAGATCCAGAGCCTCCACACAGGGTCTGTGAAAACCTGGTTGAATTTCAAAATCCTCCAACTGAATAGTTAGAGATGCTTACATGCCTGTCTGCCTCTTCTGAGAATTTCTCCAACCTGTAGCACTACGTGCGATGTGGACGGCCATAGCTTAACCGGTTCGAAATACGTCAGATTCTTCACCCTGGATTCTATGTAATCTGACCCTGAAAGGGCCTTACCAAATCTCTCGGATTGTTACTCATCTCTTTTTTCTTTACTTTAAGTCTGCCCTTCGTCGCTTCCAGCCTGGTCTGCTGCATAGCCGTCAAACTCAACAAGTTGTTGAGCAACCTGCTGGTCCCTGCGTTCATCCCATTTGCTTTTGAATGGGTCATGCCTCTGGTGCTTCACATAGGGAAATGAGACCTCCCTTCTCCACGCCGTTGCTTTACAGTCCTGATGAATCTGGCCCGGGCTCGAGCCACCAGCCCAGCAAGCGTAGTAGTAGTAGTAGTAGTAGTAGTAGCGTAGAAGGAGTGGTTCCAATACGCGGCCTGCATCACTTCAAGATAGAGCGTTGTCAAGCCTCAAGAAGGAACTTGTCCTTAGTCTACGGCCGTGGACGATGCGACTGTTCGGATAGCACGCCTTTGACTACAGAATATGTTTCTCATCGAGTAAGTCCCTACGAGGCGGTCTGCCATAGGCAACAGAATGACGAAGTACCTGGCTCGGCATACAGTAAACTCTGACTTGTGGTGATTCAATTCTTGAGGAGACTCTACTGACAGATATGATGGCTTAGCTTGTCTGCGAGGATACTCCGTACTTTCGTGTGATTGTCGCAGACCCTCAGCCTTCACATATTATAATGACGACGTTCAAGACCTAGGCTTCTATTGCAGAAACACTCTTCACGCGCATTCGCAGTCCGTTTTCAACAAGTATTAAACATGTTATAACAGAGAACACTACAAAAAACAAACTTGAGCTTGTTATTTACCTACTTGGTACGTCCGATTCTTGTTTTCGACAGCGAGCAATCAAGGCTTTTCGCTGCGGGCACTGGCTTGTTTTTCAAGGATCACAGTTTCCCCTCGACCGGGGAGACCGTAGGCAATGGTAAATGTTCTTCACCCACATCCCGGCAGTTCGTGTGATTGTTCGGCTGAAGATTGAACCCCCTGACTCGGAAACCTGCGCAGCGGGCCCGTACGGCGGTCATGAGGGTAGACTCTTTATGATCAGACAGGAGACGGCAACACGACTCCCACGATGTGGTTCATGGGAAGGGAGACGCATTTGGGTCGGTTCCATTTCAACTATGGCGATGGGAGATATGGTCGCTAGGTGGAGGCGACTGTCTGAGTTCCTCCCATTATCCCACAGCAGCTAATGTGTGAACACATCTTGTTTCCATGTCTGGCACGATGATTCAAGTTGTAATTGTTTGGCATAACTGTACATGGTGCCCGACTGGATTCCTAGTTTTCAACCCTGCAACAGATCTCCAGGCTGCAGAATTCCAATATCATCAAAAGTCTTCACCTAGCTGTGAGGGGTTCCCGTCGCACAAGCATTAGAGACTGAAGCTGAGACGTCATCGAGGTCAAATTTGAGCCTGCCATCGCAGACTCCGGGCATCGCTCACTCCCCTAGAACCACCTTCCAGCGCTGTCCATCTGCAATGGCGCCATAACACAACACAGCCACCAGTCTGCTCCCATCTTTCGTGCCGGATAAGTAATCAGATTATTCGCGGGTATCTAAACATCGGCCTCTCGGATGTTCCTGCACACATACTATAGTATGCCAAGATCAAGGGGCATCTGCCCCGCAAGTTGTACTGTATAGGCATGTGGTCCCCGGGTTGCCTTGACTCGATAGTAGCCACACATATCTCTACGCATCAAGACTGACTAGCAAAATATCCAAGACTGGTCAGATTAGGATATGTAATCGTTTGACCTACTAACAGTGGAATCGTGCCAAGAGGGTCGCCTCTACGGCTCAGGATTCGAGAATATCTTCCCGAGTCAATCACGGCCAAGCCGACCTACGCTACCATTCAGCAATGCGGAAGAGCGGATTGCTCCGGGGGCTTTGTATAGCTTATAAACCTCATACCTTTCTCTGTGTATGAACTCAAAGTCTAGTACCCCAACCTCTCATTTAAGCTTTATTTCTCCCGTTCCTGTTCCTTGGGCAAATCTCTACACTCATTTTAAGTGCTACCAAACTTATTTCCAAACGCAATGGTCAAGCTCCTCAGCTTTCTTTCGGCTCTGCTTTTGTGAACAAACCTTCGAAACTCATTGTATCAGCATACTGACCATGTTTCAGGACGGCCGCCGTCAACGCCGACAAGCACCGTCTCTGCGCATGCATCAAGGACCAGGGCGACCCGCTGTACTGGCAAATCGACGAAGACGCGTCCAAAGCCGTGGTCAATGGCGCCGAGGGCAGATTCGTGTGGAGTGAGTTTATTTTCCGACACCGCCATCAACGAGCTTCTTCGTCCTCGAATTCTGACAATCGCTTTCTTTCCAGGTGATGGGCCCTGGTTCAAGGACTTCCACGACGCGCCCTACGTCGGCTCATACGTGAGGATATCCCCCTCCTGCTTCCTTTTCACGGCGGGGATAGGACTGACGGTGACATTAGTGGCACGCGATTGATGGCACGGTCAACGGCGCCACGGACGACGGATGGGTTGGCGGGGACGAGGCGAATGGGCTTTGCAAGGGGCAAAATGCCGAGAGCACGTGTTTCTCGCCGGGCGATCTGTTCAACTGGCAGAACTGCGGTTACAACGACTGCTTCACGTCGAAAGCTGCAAAGACTGATGGATTCGGAAACCCGAAATGAGGTCGGTTGGAGGACGAAGTGGAATGACGGCCCGGTTATGACGGTATGCTGTAGACGTCGGCGCAGTTCGGGTCATGAGGGAAGGAATGTATAACCGATAGATTATAATGAAATGAGATGTAGTGTTTAATCATATGAGAGATAACGCGGGATGTGTATGAGGCCCCGTCCCGTCTTTTGGTCCTGACGAGCTGCTTAAGTAGGTCACAAAGTGTCAAATCAAGCGAAACTTCATGTTATCTCAGCGCATTGTCTTTTCGTGTGTGTGATGAAGCATATCATATAGCCTACCGGGATGGGTGGGAAAAGGCTTGTCATGTCAGAAAGCTATCTACTGGACAGATTTAACCAACAGATAGGTTCATGAAGAAATTTAACATCAGGAATAGCTTACGTACCACGTGAGCGCATGCGTGATCCAGGATAGTGGGGCCACGGCCGTGAAGCTATCACGACAATATCTTATTGTCATGAAGGGGCATACACTTTCGTCTCGCCCTTCAAGCTCACGGGTGATAAAATATGATGACGGATGATTAATCGCACTCCGTTTATGAAGATCTCTGCTTCCAAACACGTCAAGCCACATTACAATTCGATATCAGTTGACTGCTCGCATCGGGGAAGGGCAAATGGAAGCAGCCAGCACGCGATGGTGGGGGTCGACTTTTAATGCTCCAAGACTGTCAGTATCTGCGCCTGTCGCTACCGAGGTATATGATCACTCCAGGGACTGGATCTAGCCAAGAAGCTAGGTCAGTGAAAAGTCACTGCGAGACGATCGGACCGTAATAACAACACCCCAAAAACACTGCGGGCGCGTCTCATATCTTTCTGCCGTAGACTTCTGTCACTTCAGACCGATATTTGACATCACGAGGTCGCATCACGAGATCGTGAGTTGCCAAAGATGACGGCCCTGGGTCCCAAGTATGATTGAAACACATGGGGATGGCATTTTATCGGTCTATATAAGCCTCATAGTCGCCCTTTCTTGGCTTCGGGGCGGAGAGAACAATCTGCTTAGTCTCCCTGCAGCTCAACTCTTAGCCCATGCATGCCGCAGCCACAAGTACGCAGACGAGAACGGAGTATGCCCTCGTAAGTGGACGTCCCGCAGCCGCAAATATGCACTCCACTCCCGGGACCTAAGGAAAGGGCCGTGAACCTGGGGTCTCCTCCGGTGCTACTTCTGCATGCACGCCATCTTAAACGAGAATGTGGAAAGGCTTTACTGGGTCAGGGCTAGGTCCAATGACCAGTAACTGCTCAGTTGAGGAGACTGTTACGTGGCCGTGATGGATGGGCCTGACTTCGGTCTGGATGGTTGTCGCGTTGGGATCAAGTCGTAGAAAAAAGTATGCAGGTTCTACTATTGTCGTGAGACTTGAGCTCATCATCACGAGACAAGTCTGTAAGTGCGATTCAACCCGACCACGTCGTCAATTGGATCTTCTATAAGCTGAGGCGCAAGAGTTCGACAGAAGTGACTGCGACAGTGCCATCCACGCTACAAACCTGCGCGATACGCCAGGTTGTCAAATGTCCGATTGTCCTGGTGCCGGGTATGCCAAACATTTACGTTGTGAATGAAGAGCGACGATTCTGGAGACGGACGGGGGGAGGCGAGTTTGGGATGGAACGGATGGCTCGATGTTGTTGTTCTGGGTCACATTGGACGGCGGTGCAGGATCATGCAGGCAAGGGGTTCGGAGTAGTCGAACAGGGACCCTATTTTTGGAGGCGGTCTCGAAGCGTCCATCTGAAATGGATCGTCAGCTTGGCGGTTCAGTCCCGGTTGGTCGAGGTTGGCGTGGGGGTCAATTGATCCATGTCTCTATGTTTGGCGGTGAAGTCGGTGACGGGAACCAATGGGGCTCCCGCGAGGAAACACGCAATGTTCTGTTTCGAGAGCGGTTGGATCATCCATCGTGCTTGTGACAGGAGTACGAAGTATCCATACGGATACAGACAGCCAGGCGGATAGCCCAGGAGGTGCCATCGTGTTCTGTAATTGTCCCGAGACAAACAATCATTTGACCTGTTGTCTAGGATTAAGTTGGGCACTGTTTCGACCGGGTTGTGTTGAGCGAGGTTCGGTTATGCTGAGCTGCGAAATGTTTCCTTTTTGTCTGGGAACTGTCATGGAAGCTCCGTAGGTTCCGTAATCGCTAGACTCCGGTCACCGGAGGAAGGCAACCACACACGAAGAATGGAACAGCGAGTGGCATGTAGACAGGTTCACAGTCAAGCAAAAGTCTCGAGTGCCAGGGAGGTGAGGAGAGACCACTCCGTGAGGTACTCGCAGTACACGTAAAAAGCCACCCAGGATGTTCGGGCCAGAGCGAGTTCCCCGGAGTGAAAAAGGAAATAAGAAGTGGCTCCGGCTGGATCATGTGGGCGATATTCCGGGGTGGCATTGCTCGGAGTTGAGAGGAAGAGGAGCTTCTCGTAATTACAGTTGCCGGGAATTGGGCACTAGCGGTGCGCGTGACCTGGGGCCGGTCGGGGATGGAATGCAATGCTTGGCTTGAGCTGGGGTGGAATGGCATCCGGTGAGCGGAGGATGTATTATCAACCAAAGGTGAAAATCCCAAGTTGGCGAGTCTGGTGCCACCCGATGTGAAGGCGAGAGACCCATGGTCAGGATAGCTCGGAGTTCGAGAATAGGCGACCAGTTTCGCGTTTCGTGGTGACAGTGATGGGAAAAAGACGAAAAAAGACCCCTATCTCGCTTACCTAAGACAAGGGGACCAGAGGAGCGGATGGGATGGGAAGGGATTCCATGTGATGAACAAGAAAGAATCAGGGTAGTTCCTGCTGCTTAGAGTTTCCGGCAAAGGGTCCTGCCCTCTCTCGGTCTCGTGCTGTGGTTGCACCTGCCTCTGAGAAACTCGACAAGTTCCATCGATGCATGGCACTTTGGAATTTCTGTCCTGTTCGATAGGGATCCGGCCTATTGCGTCAGAATTCGATAAGAATCGAATCCACAATGGCAACTGATAAGCCAGACCGCCTCCTCCTTCCCTACCTTTTCGTGCGCTATGGAAGGCAACTTCCCTGATTAAAACTGGAAACCACGACGATTCCAGCCCAACAAACGCCACCCCTTGTTAATGGCAAAGACCAGCCAGACCATCTCTTGCCGCCTCTTCCCCATACTGAGGTACCTCCTCACCGGTAAGTGTGGGACGCAACTGTAGCATTTCGAAGTCGCGACTCACCACCACCACCACGACCGGGGAGGAACGGCAGCCCAGCCGCGGAACTCCCGCCACGTAATCCACACCTCGATGGATGTACTGCTCACGATGCCTTGGCTGGTGAGGTACATTGCTCCGACAGGTCGCGACACTAACAACGGGGAACTTACGAAGTTTTATGGACCCGTCGAGGCTTGATGGTATTTTTATTTTTTATTTTTTCAACAACTGGGGAACCGAGCTTGCTCTTGCTAGGTCGCCTGAGCTTGGGCTTGCCTCGTGCTTTTCCATTTCTCAAGAAACTGAATGACCTAAGCTCGATGGAGTCGGTCAGGTAGGAGCAAGTAGGGTAGTCGCCGCCGGACGCCTTCCGCCCGCAAATATCTTTTAAAAACCCTCCGCCGTCAGCACTCAGGGGCAGATTCCGGTCGAATGAATCTCTGTCTTCTCGTCTGCCTATCCATCTGTCCGCCTGTGTTTGTTCTCTGCTCTCACAATACCAAAGTCTGTTGTCTCTGCGTCTTTATCGCTTTTCAACGTTCATCAGTCGCCATAACTCGTCCGTTGGTGTCGTTGTTCTGCAGCCGCTACATATTCACCCGTCCGGTTCGCAGTAGACTCCAACTCGTCCGTTTTCACAGCTCAGTAGCTACGATGCCTCACAGCACCGCATCCCCCCTGAAGCTCAGCAGCCAGAACTTGTCCACCATTGCCTCGCAGCAGGGCGAGTCTAGAATCCAGGTCCCTACTTACGACCGCAATGGCGTGAAGGAGGGCATCGTCCACGTCGGTGTCGGCGGTTTCCACAGAGCCCATCTGGCCGTCTACATCGACAAGCTGATGCAGAAGCACCAGCTGCGCGACTGGGCCATTTGCGGTGTCGGTCTGCGTCCCAACGATGCCGCCATGCGCGACGTTCTGGCCTCGCAGGACCATCTCTACACCGTCATTGAGCGGTCCGCCAAGGGCAGCGTCGCAAACGTTGTCGGCAGCATCAACTCGTTCCTGTTTGCCCCCGACGACCGCGAGGCCGTCATCGCCAAGATGGCCCACCCCGACACTCGCATCGTGTCGCTGACCATCACCGAGAGCGGCTACTACTACAACGAGAACACCCACCAGCTGCAGGCCGACCACCCCGACATCCAGCACGATCTCGCCAACGAGAACGCGCCCATTAGCACTTTTGGTTTCCTGTACGCTGCCCTGGCGAGGCGCCACGCCGAGGGCCGCAAGCCTTTTACCGTCCTCTCCTGCGACAACATGCAGAAGAACGGCTCCATTACTCGTCACATGGTCGAGTCGTTCGCCCGCCTCCGAAACCCCGAGGTCGCCAAGTGGATCGCCGAGGAGGGAGCCTTCCCCAACGCCATGGTCGATCGCATCACCCCCAGCACCACCCAGAACGACATCAAGTCGCTGGCCGACAACTTCGCCATTGAGGACGCCTGGCCCGTGGTCACGGAGCCGTTCATGCAGTGGGTCGTCGAGGATAAGTTCGCAGACGGCCGCCCGCCTTTCGAGAAGGTCGGCGTCCAGATTGTCAAGGGCGTCCACGAGGTCGAGCAGTTCGAGAAGCACAAGCTGCGTCTGCTCAACGCCAGCCACTCGGCCATGGCCTACGCCGGTCAGCTCGCCGGCTTCAAGTACGTCCACGAGGTGATGGAGCACCCCGTCTACCGCGAGTTCGTCTGGCAGATGATGCAGCAGGAGGTGAAGCCTCTGCTGCCCGAGATTGAGGGCGTCGACATTGACGAGTACTGCAACACCCTCATGGAGCGCTTCTCCAACCCAACCATCATGGACGGCATTCCCCGTGTCGCCCTGGGCGCCTCGGGCAAGATTCCCCAGTTCATCATGCCTTCCATCGCCGAGCAGATCTGGGTCACCGGTCCGTTCCGCCGGCTGTGCTTCGTCGCCGGCGCCTGGTTCCGCTACCTAAACGGCGTCGACGACAAGGGCGAGACCTTTGAGGTCGACGACCCCATGAAGGAGGAGCTGCAGGCGCTGGCCAAGGCCGGCGGCAACGACCCTCGCAGTCTGCTGAGCGTCAAGGTGCTGTTTGGCGACGACTTGAGAAGCGACCAGCGCTTCATCGACGAGGTCGCCAAGGCCATGGAGTTGATTGACAAGGACGGCGTCATGGCTACTCTGCCAAAGTACGTCGACTAATAGTTTCAAAAAGATACCAGGTTTTGGATGGGACGGGTTCGTACACTTGTACTGGGTTGGGTAATGGGTCATGAGCATGTTTAGACTATAGAACTAGATGCAGCGTTATGAAAAGTTTCTACACTTTACTCGTCTACAGCTTCTGTGACGTTTCCGAGACTTGTGTATCTGATAAACGCAAGGCTGATTAGATGGAGATAAGCGATCATGTCCATCAAGGTTCACAAAGAACACGTTGATTGCAGGTGTGCACGGCGCGAGGTTTGTCCCATCTAAACGACCACGTCTATGCATGAGAGGCTGAGGGCGGAGGCCCATTAGCCATGAAATAATATGTCGTCGATTTGAACCCAAGAACTTGCTCTTATCCAGCCAGCAGTCAAGTTACAATAGAGAGACTGGAAAAGATAACTTCCCCTATAGTTCTCGTCTCATGTCATTGTAGTCGTCTCGTAATTACATAGTTTACGTGAATGCGTCCTTGGCTACCGGAGTGTGTTCCAGTATGTAGCCCAGGTATCGTTTGATAGGTGCAAACGCCTACATGGCACGATGCCCTCTGACTTATTCGTACGGACCCAATACGACTAATTCATAGCTTAATATCGAGCAGTCCAAGCTACCTCATTTTGCAGTTGGCGCTCGCATCCGTTTACCGGGAGAGACAAGACAAATCCAATTTCATTCATTGGTCTCTGTTGGAATATATCGCCCGTTCCCGAGACAGCTGCGTTGGATGCGGATAGACAAGTCATGGCCAAAACATACTCTGCTCTGGTGTCTTTCCATTTATCATACCTAGGCACTCGACGTGTAGAATCACGACATGCGGGAAAGTCTGCTTTGGGTAAATGCGACTGGGCCCATTGTTTCGTTTATGAAGATGGGCAAAAAAGAACGCCACCGTCAATATCCGCAGGAGGCAATTCAACCTTGAGGATTAGAGCAGCGTCCAGCGTCTTCTCCGAACCTCAGGCAAAATGGACAACCCAATCGGAGATGCCTCGCAAAGTCAATACTTCAGACCGATTCGTCCGGCATCAGTTTACCAACTTCAGACCACGTCACAGTTGCACTTGACATTCATCTCTTCTCCGTCCATCATCCTCACAGCTCGCAAGGTTGATACCTCAGACCGATACGTCCAGCATCAGTTTACTAACTTCAGACCACCTCACAGTTGCACTTGACATTCATCTCTTCTCCGTCATCATCCTCACCGCTCGCAAGGCCGACACTTCAGACCGATTTGGATCATTGTCCAGCATCAGTTTTTACCAGCTTCAGACCACGTTCTCACGCCGCGCGAGGCGAAGAAACCCTTTGATCCGCGCGAGAACATGACGGACCGCCAGCGGTACCTGGAGGAAATAACGGAGCAGAAGAGACTGGACGAGGAGCTTCGCGGCCAGATTCGGGCGCGCATCGAGGCAGACCGCGTGGAGAGGAACACTCGCGACGCGAGGGAGAAGATGCGTCGCGAGAACAACAACGGCGGCACTCAACGCAAGAAGCACTTTGCCAATTCCGTCAATGTTCTCGGTGGCGGTGCGCTGCCTAGGCGAGGTGGGTTGGCGTCTCATACACGAGGAGGCATTGCGGAGGGAGGCGAGCGCGGGAGGGAGGAGGATACCAGCTCGGATTCGAAGAGCTTGGAAGACGGCGTGGACGACGAAACGGAGGAGGACAGGCTGATGCAGCCAAAACGGCAGAGGCAGGCGGCTTGGCAGAAGCAGGCGGATTGGCAGAGGCAGTGGGAACGGCATAGGCAGGCGGAGCGGCAGAGGCAAGCGGCTCCGCAGTGGCCGGCGGTTCCGCAGAGCCCGGCGGTTTCGCCGATGCCGGGATCTGACGAGGACTGGCGCATCGTGGCGAAGAAGGACAAGCGTGAGGTAGCTCAGCAACAGCGGGCGCAAGCGAGCAATGCGTGGGCGTCTCGCAGTGGTGAGAGGGGGCAGATGAGCGAGGCGCAGATGCGGGCGTTGGGTTTGTTGCCTTAGAAGACGGAGGGCAACGAGGAGACGGGCCGAGGTGGACGGACAAGATGGCCTTTGTGGATGAGGACTCGCGAGTTGACGATGGGCATTTCCAAAAGTCATCAACAAAGTAATGCTTTCGTAGACACGACTCGACGTTTTGGGATTCCAGGTTCTTCAGGTCCGGAAGGCGGTCAGAGCTATCGGTCAAAAGATTACAGGATTTTGTCCTTTTAGCCAGTAATAGACCAGGCCTCGGCAATGATAGAAGTGAGCCATCAAAAGAAGGACACGTGAAACGACGAGGCCCAACAAGCGAGCTCGGAAGCTCAGCTTCGGTAGTTCTCGTCGTGTCAGGGATGGGTGCGGTAACCAAGTGATGGATCTATACGGGGGGTAAACGTAGGTATGAGGTTGTTGATACATTCGAATCTGACTCCTTAACCTGGGATCCCAGCCATCGTGGCCTAAATACCCCTCTTTACGGATGACTAAGCAGTGGCCCAGCTGGGGGGCCACTAGTGTACCCTGACACGTCGGTACCAGAGCGACTGTGCCTGATGCAGCATTTGCATCAATTCTATATCAGGGTTTTTGCGGGTGATGAGACCTCACAGTGATCTGGTACTGGCGCATCCGAAGATTCTTCTAGACTGCCTGTAGGCAAGCCGCCCAAGTGCCTGTGATTTACGACGCAGTTGCTAGAGGCATTCGAGTTACTTGGACCTTTGGGGGAAGCTAGGAGAAGCGCTTTATTTGTTTAAAAAAGGAGAAAGAAAGAGATGGCGTCAGGCTAGAGATTGAAGCTGTACCGATTTTTATCTATTTTCATATTTGAACGCGTTCTTCAACTGTGATATTTGCTCGTGTATATCAACGGGAACGGAGGAGCACTAGAAATGAAGACTTCTGACGTTGAAACTCAAACCACTCGCGATTCAGCGAAAAAGAGACCTGAGCAAATTTTCAAAAAGAATCCTCTAATGAATGGAGTTTAACCACCGTCTTCTCCCCGAGGTGGGCTCGAACCACCAACCTCCAGATGACCACCTCGATTGACAGTTCAAACGATTCCGGTCGTAACAGTCTGACGCGCTAGCCAATTGTGCCATCGGGGATGAGGTAACCTGTTGCTTGATAATGGGGTGTCTGTGGGCTGTCATATTGAGCTGAGGGCTGAGGTGGAGTGAAGTGGATCGTGAAGCCCAGGTACCTTGGGGGTTGGTTGTCCACGATGGATGGATTTAATTGACAGGCATCCAGGTTATCTTGGAAGATGGAGCATTTGGAGAAGACAGGACGTCGTGAGCTCCAATCGAGTCATTCTCAAAGGGAACGAATTCATGATTGCTAATGAACGGCCGAGCCCATCAGCAACAATGTTCAGTTGATGTTCGTGAGCTTCCAGGTAGATGACGAAACCCACTTCCATCAGACTTGGCCCACTGAGAGTTCAAGTACGGGATTCCAGCCATCTCGACGGGATTAGTTTGCGAGAAGATCTATCCGTATCTTGTCATTAACGCACATTAAGCCACGCGAGGTCTACCGATTGCTCGTCCTTCTTGTTTGGAGTACCTACATAGCCTTGCTTAATTGCATCAATACCTCAACCACCACACCATCAACCATCAATGTTGCAAAGACTCTACTGACGCCTTCGATGCTGATGCTGGCGCGAACCGTAGGAAGCGATGATTGGCTGTGAGCGATGCGACTACAGCTCCTAAAATCTGACGGGCCATCAGCTGAGCATACGGATGGTCTACTTACCCTCTTCTAGTGTCACGGTCTTGTATTCTCTCCATCTCAGCTTCATCTCAGCTTCATCGCTTTCTCCAGACGACAACTGGCTGAGACGCTGCCCTCAGCTCTTCCGTCACATCGCCCCCTTCATATCACATGTACGATGCCATGGAGATGAACTTGGCCAACCAGAACATGCGCTACGTCTACCAGCCCATACCACCCAGATCAATCCGCCTCGTCAACATCGTGTCGTCCCAGACCAGCCCCCATGGCTTCGCCCTCTCTTTCAATGAGTACCCACTGGACTCCCTCCCTCCCTTCTGGGCCCTCTCCTACACGTGGGGATCCCCCGACTTTCCCACCAGCGACGCCGACGCCGTCGCCGACGCCGTCGACTGGGACAGCTCGCACCGCGTCAACTGCGGCACCGGATTCCTCGAAATCGGCCAAAACCTGCTCGCCTTCCTCGGCCAGACAAACCTCACCATGTCCCAACCCCCCGCCGCCACCCCTCCCGGACCCCGCCAGATCCTCCCCGAGCGGCCCTTCAACTTCTGGATCGACGCCGTGTGCATCAACCAGGCCGACCCCTCGGAGCGCACGCAGCAGGTCCGGCACATGGGCCGCATCTACCAGTCCGCACGCCGCGTCGTCGCGTGGCTCGGACCCGCGGAACCGAGCGCCGACGCATCATGGGTCGTCCGCGAGTTCGCCCCGCGGGTGCTCGCGTTCGCCGGCCCGCGGCACGACGACGACGCCTCCAGACGACGAGCGGTGCGGATCTTGGCCGCCGCGGGACCCAGCTTGCAGCAGCACGCCGGTGCGGCGGCCCTCCTCGGCGAGAACGTGTGCCGGCGGTGGCGGGAACGCCACGTCTCCTTCTTCGCCTTCTTCGCGCGCAAGAGGTGGCTCACGCGCGGCTGGGTCGTGCAGGAGGCGGCGCTGCCGCGGCCGGGGAGCGTCGTCCTGCAGTGCGGCGGGGTGCAGCTGTCGTGGGCCGCCGTCAACGATTTCGCGTCCTTTGTGTACTCGGCCGGCTGGGACGCGCAGCTCGACGCGGAGCTGGCGGCGGCGGTGCCCGCGTGGCGCGCGCGGCCCGGCACGCTGGAGAGGTTGTGGAACCCCGTCGCCGCGGCCCTGCCCGAGTACGACCGCCGCGGCGGGGTGGGCGAGAGGGTGGTCGTCTGGCAGCGCAGGCGGTGGGGCGCCGTGACGGACTGCGAGGTGAGGCACGCCGAGGTGCTGCACAACCTGCACCGGCTGCGCGCGTACGAGTTTGAGAAGCCGCTGGATCGCATCTACGGCGCCCTGGGGTTGTGCGAGAGGATCCTGGGGGACGGGTATGCCGTGGGCGTCGCGCCGAGGTACGACGTTTCGGTCGAGGCTGCGTTTACGGGTGTTGCCGCGTGGTTGTTGGGGTTTCTGCCGAATCTGGACATGCTCGGGTTGGCCGGTTTGGCGGAGGGGAGGATGGAGGGTTTGCCGTCGTGGGTGCCGGATTACTCGTTCCGCGGACCGAGGGGGTACACGTCGCTGCAGAGGGTGAGGCAGCTGTTCAAAGATGGGCGGTCCTTTCACCCGCTGGATGCCACGAGGGCTGGCGATGGGGGGCGTCAGGGGAGGTTCGCGAGGACGGATGGGGAGACGAGGTTGGTGTTGGAGGGTGTTTGTGTTGATACGGTAGGCAACCTTCACCGGCTTGAACACGATGAGCGGGGTGTTCTCGCGAACGTGTCGTGGGTTGTCGATTTCTGCAACCGCGAGGGGAGATATGCCGTCAACGAGACGTTCGCGGCGGCGGTGGTCACGACGTTGAGCGCGAACATCAAGCCGAGAGCCATACCGAAGCACGAGTACCGCGAGAGTATCGAGCAATGGGCGAGGGATTGCGTTGCGTATAACTGCGCGGCGCACAGGGGAGACGCCGCGTTGGACGTCGCTGATCGGCTAGACTTTTGCGAAGCTGGATCCGCCAAGGGGAGATGGTTATTTATGAGCTCGGATGACGTCTCTCAGGCTGTCTCGCTGGATGGGTTTGCGGAGAAGATGGCTGATGACCCCATCACGAAGGTCGTCCACTTTGTGACTCCTGGGCGCAAGGCGTTGGAAACGAGACGCGGGCTGGTGGGACTCGGACCGGCTGAGGCAAGGTGCGGTGACGAGGTGTGGCTCGTCAATGGTGGAAGGATGCCGTTGCTTCTGAGAAGACTGGAGACTGTCGACAAAGCTGCCGTTTACGTTCTCGTTGGTGAAGTTTATCTCCACGGGATCATGCACGGAGAGATGATGACGGACGAGTTGAGGGCAGGGTTTCGGCCGGTTGTCATGGTGTAACGGTACGGAATAATCCGGGAGATCACGACGAGAATGGGGGTGACGCTTTGAGATTTCTTGATTGGGCGAGGACAGAAGCATATCGCGAGCTTGTCCATCTGCGAGCGGACTCGCCGAGTTCTTCATGGTAATGCCTATTACAAGAAGCCCACACATGTCATGATTCATTCCAAACCCTTCCACCATTATCCAACCCTGTTCCATGATCCATCCCGCATCCACGACATACATGGTGCTACGGAGGCGTGGTTACTGGCTCCCACCAGTCCGCCTCGGCGCTTGGACAGAAGAAACAGCCCGAACTGCCGGCAATCATGGGATGAACATCGCTGCCGGGCCAGGTGAAGTACTGTCTCGGCTTCATGTTCATGGGCGTTTTGCATGACCCCAGGACGCTTGGCAAAGGACGCGGTTAGCATCTAGGGGTTCGGTCCAGACAGCGAAAACAAGCCAGGGGAAACCACTGAGAATCGAGGAAACCAAGGGGCTAGGGGCTGAGTCTTACCCGAACCACCAACAAGAGGCCGTCTGGCGCATGCGGACCGACTTCATCGCCTTGTTCCAGTGGCTGTCGAGCAGGTGCCACTCGTCGGCCGCGTAGCACCCGTAAAAGGCCATGCCTCTGAAGTCGGGCTTGTCGTAGAGGGTGACGCTGTGGCAGTCCTTGTTGTCGGGGTTGCCGCGCCTCGTGAGCCGGGCGAGCGTTCCGTCGGCCTCGAGGGCGGCGACCTGCGCGTCGAGCTCGTCTGCCGGCAGGGGGCCGAGGGTGAAGACGGCGGCGGTGTCGTTGCTGTTGCTGCTTACCATCGGCGTCGAGGTGGAAAAGCTGATGCTCAGGGTTGTGATGAGCAGGAGGATGAGTCGAGAATGGGAAATCATGGTGGCGGAAGCGATGCTGATGTCCTGGCGGCGAGAAGACGCTGCACCATCACGGGCGGGGAAATCGAAAGCAGGAAAGCTTCACTCATTGGAATGGGCTGCAAATGTCAGATAATGTAGGTTGTTGGAGATGCAAGGGCTCCTCGGTGTCTTTGGTTGTGCGACTCGAGATATCTGAATGCGGCGATTTCTCAGCTTTAGAACATCATGAGTGCAACCAGGCGAGAGATGGGCGCTTCCGGCAGTCGCATTGTGCTTCAAGAGCCTCACATTCAAGCAAAGGACGAGTACATGATGGCGTTGACCCTCAAGTAGAAGATGAGACGTCAGATTCTTCACTGAGAGATCATCGTCGGGCTCACCGGCCCACAGAGTTGACGAGTGCTGCCAATGACATGGTGCAGTTTTGGTGAGATCTCAAAATACAGAGCATGGCCGAGTGAACACCCAGCTCAGCGTATGTGCAGAATGAATTCGCTCATCGTTGGAGTCGACTGCTGCCCACGTGCTTTGCAGCCAATCGCGATGGCACGTCAGCGCGGCATGACGCCACCATCGCGGAGCGGGTCAACGATACTGGATTATGCCTGGGTAAAGGCCACTGTGTTTGGCGTAGAGTAGACCGACGTAGGGCCATGAGTAATCACGCGGACGTTGAACGCTCATGAGCGACACCATTGACTCGGTAAGATCGACTATCCAGCGACAGTACTGACGAATGTATCGGCAAAGCCGACGTCCATCGTGAGACCCGGCAGCGTACGTACATACATCAAGTAGCAGTAGATGCAACTCCCCAGTCCACGGGCCCGGCGGGGACGAGGTGTCATCGACGTCTTGTTTCACTCGCGTCAGGCCCTGCGAATCCCCCTGTTCGTTTCTCGGAACCGTCGCCCGACGCGACGCGGGGCGGGGGCCAGAAGATGGAGCGCATCTCATCTCATCAATCTCACCCTGTCGAGATGAATTTGACCGACAGTGACAGATGGGACCATGAAATTGACTCGATCGTGATCCTTACGGCTTGCGCATCGTCATGTACGAACCATTCCGTCGGGCGGCAGCAGACTTTGCAAACGATGTTGGCGAATTTCCCTCACCCCCTCTCGCCAAGCCGGAGAGAAGGCATCTCCATGATAATCTCAGCGGTGGAATCCCAGTCTTGACGAGATCCCCCCAACCGTGATGAGATGCAATTCCAGCTCCATTTACCCCCCGCAAATGCAATCAGGTGGCACGTGCTGCTCTGCCCCAGCGGCGACACAGCAATCGAGCAGACGAAATGATGTCGAATGTGACGGGCGGGTTATTCATCGGTGGAAGGGGTCAGACTCCGGGGTGGGTGAGTGAGTGAGTGAGTGAGTGAGTGAGTGAGTGAGTGAGTGAGTGAGTGAGTGAGTGAGTGAGTGAGTGAGTGTTTGCATCGCGACGAGCTGCGAATCTCCCGCTCCATGCAGGCCACCCACTCTCCTCATCTTGCGCGTTGGGACCCAAATTCAAGCTGTGCGGGACTTTTGCACCTCGCTTCCTGCGGTTTGTCGAGACGAACCAACTACTGCGTACACCCGCAGAGAGCTTGTTCTGGCTGGGACCATGTCGAATTTGGGGTTCTTTGCAGGCTGGGAGGGATGCCTGATCGGTTCAAGCGCAATGCGGCGCGGTAGAGTAAGATGAGCCTCGACCGTTTATACGAGCGCCAGGCCGCTGTCAGGAACCGCCATGGCTGTGAGTGGGCGACGGGAGGAGACGTGGTGTGCGTGGGAAGAGTGATTCTACCGGCGAGAGGCTATCCCATCTCAAGCTTGGGTTCGATCTATCGGTACAGCCAGATAAAGGTTGGCTGCCATCGTGAACACCGGGCCAGACGCACGATACTGGCGAGTATGGTAAGCTGACAGCAGCAAAGCCAAATGACGCCCCTGCCGGCGCCCAATACATCGGCCGAACGCCAGGCTGGACGGTCCGGTTCGGGCAACCCCCTTTACATGGATGTGGACAGCAGCACACCACCTCTTTTCTGTGAGGGGAGGAGTTCCTGGAATCAGGGGCACATAACATCGTGTCCTATAGGGAGGAGGGAGAGAGTGAGAGACAGGAACACAGTCGAAACTGTGCCGCTTGACAGCTTCAAATGTCCTTGGAGAAGTCTAGCGCCAACTAAATTGATCTAAGCCCACTCTAGAAGTGCGATCCGCGCCTCGACGCTCTCTTGAGTGCGACCTCCGCCATCGTCGAACCACACAGGACCCTGCACGCGAGTCCAACAGACCAGGAGGATTTTCACGACCAAGGATACGAGCAGTAGCCTTCAGCCTTCAGCCTTCAGCATAGTACAGTAGCCTTTACTCCGCAATGCCTGTTGGTTTGCTGCAGGAACAGGAATCGGCTGCTGTATCCGTTGAGGGTATAGTTCACCCGACCATTGGGTCCTTAGTTCACCTGACCTGACCATTGGTACTGACCTGACCTGACCATTGCTATGGGGCACTGGTCCCACTTATTTTAAATGAAAAGTGGGCCCGCTAGATTCTAATTGGTTTAAAAATACGGGTTAGGATAGTAGGGTTAGGGTTAGGCGTTAGGGTTAGCTGTTAGGTGTTACTTGGGAATATGATTATTAATACGGGCCTACTTGATACCCCACTTATAAGGCCCCACCAGTGCCCCATAGCAATGGTCAGGTCAGGTCAGTACCAATGGTCAGGTCAGGTGAACTAAGGACCCAATGGTCGGGTGAGATGTAGTCTCGTATCCGTTCTTCCCACCTGTCCTGGGCGTAAAAGGAGACTCCACCACGCGTGTACGGATACTGTGATGGTATTCACTCCCTCCTGCGGCCCAGCACACATGGCAGGACGAGCCGTGACAAGGCATGGCGCATGGCGTGGCATGGCATGGCTGCCTACATGCAATTTGGCAATTTGCCAATGGCTTGGGGTGCTTCTCGTTTCTTTTGCAGTGTGGTTCCCGGTTCCCAGCTCGCAAGGCGCAAACTAATCACTCACTCTTACCAGTCTCGGATGCATGTGCAATAATACCGATCCCACGCGGTGAACTCCAGTCTCGTGGATACTCGCCGTTGCTACTAAAAGCTCGCGATGCCCCCCTACCTCTGAACTGGACCCCTTCTCTGCTCCGGACTCTCAGGTTTCCTTCGTTCAACTTCGTTCAACCTCACCGATCCCAGTCACTCTTTTAAACACCCACACTCTTTTTATTATTGTTTATTCCCGGATCATCAGCTTCACCACCAAAGAACACCACCACGATGCGCTTCTTCGCCGCCGTCCTCGCCCTCGTGGCACCCCTCGCCGTCTCGGCCATCGGCTTCACCAGCCCTTCGGCCAACTCCACCGTCACCAAGGGCACAAAGTTCGAGCTCTCGTGGAACGCGGTCGACACGGACCCCGAGAACTTCAGCGTCTACCTCGTCAACTTTGTCCACTGGCCCCCTTCCTACACCCTCCTGGCCCAGGACATTGAGACCTCTGCCGGCGCCGTTTCCGTCCAGATCCCCTGCTCCACCGCCAACACGGACGGCTACCAATTGTGAGTTTTTCATTTCTCATTCTGTCGAGGACACTGACCGCACACTCTGGTCCGATTCTGTGTCTCTTTCTTTCATTTTGTTCCTTTCTTTTTTTTTCTTTTTTTTCTTTTTTTTTCTTTTTTTTCTTCTTCCTTTTTTTTTCTCCCTACAGCTTCTCCGCGAGGGCCTGGTACAGGATTCAAGGGTCCCTTGGACGAGTCATGTGGTCCTCGATTTAAATGAAAAGCGGACTCGCCGGTTCTGTCAAGCCCGGATCGACGAGATGAAACAGCAGGGCTTCAGATTAGCCCACGAAGCCCAATCTGTGGAAACCTCACTTCCGTCGGGACCAGTTGGAGCTTGTAAGTGCATTTTTGCTAACGCGAGCATTCTCTTCTCCCCCGCAACAGCAACGCCATCAACGGCACCAACGTCTACGTCATCTACGCGCAGACGCCCAAGTTCTCCATCGGCGGCCCCGACTGCGCCGATCCCACCCCGATCCCGGCCGAGCCCTCGACCTGCGCGCCGCCGGCCACCGTCACTGTCACGGTGAGCAAGACCCTTTCCAAGAACTCCACTGTGACGGCGACGGCGGGCGGCTACTACTCGGCCGGCGGCGGCGGCGGCGGCGGCGCCATCGTCCCGTCGCCCAAGACCACTCCGGCGCCCGTCGTCGTTGTCACCACTGTATACCAAGGAGTTTGTCCTGACACTATCGGCTGGTCCTCAGGCTACAATCACCCCGTGACGCTGACGAGCCCCCCGCGCGCCCCTCCCGCGCCCTTGATCACAAAGGCCCCCGGCGGCAAGGGTCCCTACGGCGGCCACGACGACGATGACGACGAGGCGGAGACCAAGACGGTCTACGCCACGACGTACCTTCCTCTGTCTCTTGCGCCCGAGTTCTGCAACTGCTAGACGGGCTGTCTGAGAAGACGCGAGGGTCTTGCGGGTTTCGGAGACGAGTCTCGATGAGGAAAATACGATAATCGTCTAATGGTCAATGTGTGGCGACTGTAGGAGCCCGTAGTGGTTAATCAAGTAAAAGGAGATTTTCTTTTCTCGTAATTTTCTCCTTCATTTCACCTTCTTTGTCTTAAAGGCGGGAATAACTTTCTAAATGATGGCGGGTTGGTGTTTGTCCGAGGCGCAGAGCATGACAAACGTGTAGTTCTGAAAATCACTGGCAAATAACCCCCCTGCCCCGAAACCTTCTTCACGATACCCTCTAGTGGTGCTCGCCTTGCTCTCGTCGACATCCGTGCTCCTTGGACTATCCGCCACGCTCTACAAAGCCCACTAGATGACGTGAAAGAGAACACATTTACACGCGTCCCAGACAAACGTGCGATGAGCGTCTTCACCCTCGCATCCCACGTCCCGCGCGTGGCCGTCATCACCGGCAAAACCCACCCAGCACCCCCCCCCCAAAGAGCAAGGCCCAAGAATAGCCCGCGCTGCCGCAGCTCCGCGACGCCAAGGCGTGCCGAAGTGGTGGAGGCGAGTGGGCACCTCAAGGCTCGCCCTCCGGACGAGCCACTCGCGGCACCGTCCGATCTCGTCCCAAACCGAACTCATGTCACGCGTCGCCGGTTATTTCCTCCCAGCATCCACTCATGTCCCCCTCTAGGCAACGTTGGGAGCTTGTTTGGCGCCGCTTGCGTGTGTCTACCGCAGAACTGCCAGCTAGCCTTCACCCGGTTGATCCAACGTGCCGGGTCTGACCAACTTCAGACGGGGGAGGGGAGAGGCGGCACATGCTCTAGATTCTTTAAGCGCAGCGAACCCCGCCGACGGTTGAGGGGGGCTGTTTATGCGGCTCGAGATCGTGGTCCGGCCCGGATTCACGTCCACGTCAGGGACAGGAATAGACGGGGAGAAACACGTTCTACACGCACCGCGCCAGTACTCTAGGGATTACCAGACGACAGCTGAACTACATCGCGTGTTTGCCCGTGTGATTTGCGGGACTTATCCCATCATTCAACCCATCTTTTCCCCGGACTGTTTGTCGTTTTCATCCCTTCTCGGCTTCCTCGGCCAGCTTCCTCTTCTTTGTTTTCGTTCGACGTGGAAGCTTGACGCTTCGTTTTTCGCTGGTAGACCCTTAATTTACTCTTCTTTTCTTTCTTGCTTCGCCTTGTCTCGGTCGTTTGCTGCTGGGCAGCCACGTTCGTCGCGTTTCTGAAACAATCCGCACCACTCACTTTACTGTCTTGATTCGCCCGAACCCGCACAAATGCGCTGGTCTGCTCTCGTGGCCGTGGCCATCTTGGCGCTTGGCGAGGGTGGCCTCTGCGATCGCCAAGGGGGCCAGTCGCAGCTATTTTCTGTAAGACATGACGGCACTCCGAAACTGTGTCTAGACCTGAACAAATGATGATATCCCCGCAAACTCGTGCGATTTCTGACCTGATTTGTGCAGGGAAGTGTCGCGGGCCGCGCTGCAGCGCTGATGAAACCCGAAGCGCACAAACCAAAGGTCGCGAAGCGCCAGATCAGCTTCGAAGGAGGCGGCATCACCATCGGCGGTCCGGGGGGGTTCCAGCTCGGAGGGAAAGGGAAAGGAAAGGGCAAAGGCGAAGGTGGCGCCGTGGGGAACCAGACTACTGGCGGCGGAGGATTGTCCGTCGGCGGGATCCAACTTGGAGGCAACAAACCTGCCGGCGGAACTGGGAACGGCGCGCTCGATGCGTTCCTAAATGCCGCCAACGGCGCGAAGAAGAACGGAACCGCCAACGCCGGCAAGGAAAAGGGCCAGAAGGGCGGTAAGAAGGGTCAAGGCGGACCGGGCGCCAACCCGGGGGAGGCGGCCAAAGCTGAACTCGGACTCGGGGCGAACCCGGGTGAAGCGGCGAAGCAGCAGGAGGCTGCGAAGGAAGCGGAGCGACAGGGCAAAGGGAAGGGAACGGGAGCCGGTACAGAAGCGGGAAAGCCGGCTGGTGAGGGACAGAAAGGCGGAGAGGCGAAGCCTGGCCAGCCCAAGGCGGTGGAGGAGTCGGAGCAGTTCAAGGGCAATGCTGGCATCACCATTGGGGCTGACGGACAGGTGCAGAACGGTGAGTTTGGCACAAATTCAATTAGAGGGGGTGGAAGAACTGACGAAGCGTGTAGTTGGTGGCAATCTGGGAATCACCAAGGGCAGTGATGGCAGCACTTCCGTTGGCGGCAAGTCTGGTAAGTCCGCTCGATGAAGGCACTTGAGATATCATATCCTGACTGCGCTCAGGTATCAACATCGGTCCCGGTGGTGATAAAAAGAAAGGAAAGGGGAAAGGAAACGGTGGACAGCAGCCGGCGGCGCCTCCTCCGGCGACGGAAGGCACCAAGCCCGGCGCCGAGCAGCCCGTGACTCCACCTCCGGCCACCGGAGGGGCTCCACCTGCGGCTCCGGCAACTGAGCGCTGATGGTGATGTCTTTCAGATGTGTCTCGCCCTTGGGTAGTCTCAGACTTCTAGACATCAAGATGATGAGTGACGAAGCTGGGAAGCTGCAGACTGTTGGTGATTTCGCTGGTTTTTTCGTTGGCAGCAACCAAAAAGACTGCGTATACACAACTCGGAGGTACTTTGGGCAATATTTAGAAAGTCTCAGGGGAAAACTAGTGCTAATTGACTTCGTTTCATGAAGCTGCAGTGTGATTGTGAGTGTGAATGCGAGACCAGTGATTGAGCGTTTGACAGCGTCACTCAACACTGTTGAGTGGGTACCGTCGACCGACTATGATAATGTGAGTACTGAACTCGTTGCAAAGCTAGCTTTGGACAACTTTGGCATTGGTGTAGCTCAGCTCCAAGTCGCCGAAGCTGGTATCTCGACTGGAAAAAACCCTAAAATTCACGATAAATAGGTCATTCGTCAGAGTCGCTGGCTTAGATAGAGTTGAGCTGACAGGGGATTTAAGTACTGCAAGCTGGAAAGGATGGCCTTTGGAGAGTATCTTCTATCAATCCAGCAAATTAATTTCTTTTCTTATGTTGTATTTACCGATAAGCCACGTCGCACAACTTCACGTGCATTCTAAGACGCCGCCAGATCAGCATGAAGCATCCGGACAGACCCTGAAGGCTGACGAAAGCTCGAGCAAGCACGATAGCCCAGCTTAAACGACCAGGGCCGCTGCGAAAGTCTCCCTAGTGCCTAAAAATGAAGACCAAGCTCAGTAGGGTCACATACGTATTGTCCCAGATGGTGGCCGTCGGGCTTTTGTCCTGACTCTGGTGGGCACCCCAGGACAGTGAGGTGTGGGGATTCTGGATACTGATCCTGGACTGCCTTGAACGGAGCATCACGCCCTGGAGCTTCATCTTCCGAATTTCCGAACCACCGTCGGTGTTCTGTCGTTCATTGCAACCGCTATGCTTGCGTTGTTGGCAGTTGAGGGATGCGGGGTGTATCTCTCAGACACGGCGCACATCTCAGTCACACACTTTGCCAACAGCGGTCCTTTTTCTCTCGCCGCGATCTTCTATACGGCTTTCACCTTGACTTGCGCCTGCGGTTGGATCTGTTACTACTGGTAGCCACCCTGTTGGCTCCGCAATCTAGCTCGACGTTGCCTATTTCTGATCTTCATTGCACAGACATCGAGTCCATTCCAGCATAAGTCTCCAACAAATTCACAGTCGGTCACGATGATACTATCTCAAAGTCTCTCCTAAGAAGAACAGCACGATAATGACTACTTGAGAAGGAAGCCACGCTTTTCTTTGTTCTTTGCGAGTACTCCGAGCTCTCGTCCTGTAAAATAGCACATAATACATAGCTTACAACTTTTACTTCCAACGGCCTCACAGAGAGAAAGGAAAACCCTTGGAATCCTTGATGGAACTGCGAGAGTCTTGGATTCACGCGTTGTATATCTGGCGCAAGAATTTGTCTCTTTCCGCAGTGAATCAGCTCCTGTACCCAGAAACTTCTGGGGCGCCTGTCACTGAATTCAACCGACACGAGAAAAAGACCATTAGCCCCTGAGAGCGCTACGGAGCCTTTTCTTTACGATATATGATGTGTTTTCACGCTGTTACCTTCTATCAGGCCAGTTCCAGCCATTTTCCGTCTTCTGTGCCTTTTCATCGGTTCAAATTTATACAGTCATCGTTCGACATCAATAGTCGGTATGCAGCCAATTTAAAGATGGTCTGGAAAGCTGGAAGCTTTGCAGAGCTACCTGAAAACCCTGCTTATTGTGATCCAATACACTGGACTGTGGGTGTGGCTGACGTCCGACTTGTGGAAGAACTCGATCCGGTTGGTTCGACCACCGAGTTCAACTCCACGAAAACAAGCCCTTCGGCGAATATCATCATCCGAGAAACGGCAACAATTTTGTTCAAGAAATAAACGTAAGAGAACAGAACACGGGACTGGGAAGGCTGCTTTGATGTATTCTTATGCTTTTCCCCGTCAAGACAAGTACCTAGGCTTACCCAACATCATAGCGTCGAGTTTAACGAAGGCAGGGAAGAGAGCGTTGATCAACAATGCGCGAGCATATCTGCCTCGAGTCTAAACCGCCGGAATAAGCCTACGTACAACTGGATCACCGAGAAAAAAGTCCTTTGAAACCGACCGCGTTCGCGAGCAGTTGGGAACCGTACCTAGCAGCTCTGCGCTGGACAGACGAGGGTGAGTGGCGCTGAGCATTCACAGGCCGCCAACAACATTTGCTGACAGTTACAGAATGGAAACATCCCGAGATCTATCACGCTACAAAACTGTGTGGCCTGATAAAAGTCTAGTATTTTATGACGCCTGCGTACTTGTGCTTTGTTCAAGCCCAATAGTACACCTAGTTGTTAACGGCATCTTTGACGAAACAAACTCGCCAGCCCGCGCTCTAGAGACCGTCGGCTCTGTACTAGCGTGTGAAGCCTATCACGAAATGCTCCATGTATTCAGTCTAGTTTTTAATTCAACCGGCACACTATTTTACCTAATATGGAAGCCCAATCGCTACCCGTATTACTTGTCAGTAGGCTTGGAAATTACCCATAGGTACCTAGCTAGGTAATACTTCTTAGAGCCTATAGGTAGTAGTAGGTACTTATTAGGTCTATAAATAGGATATAAATATAAGTAAAAAAGAATACTACTTATAGGTAATAATAAGTTACCTATAACTACTTATTTTATAAATTAAATAATACTAAGTTACTTAGTATTACTTATAGAAGTACTTTTAAAAAATAAAAAGAAGAAATTTATTATAGAATAGAAAGTAAAATAATAACTAGAATAGTAGTAATTACTATAATCTAAATAGAAATAGATATAAATAATTACTACAAAAGCTACTAACTAGCTATTTTGAAAGTTATAGTTCTTTTTCTTTTCCCTAATGTTATTTAATTTTAAAAACTCTTATTATTACTATAATAAGATATTTTAGAAAAAAGCTTAATAGAATTATTCTTTAATAGAATATTCTTAAAATTTAATAAAAAAGGGAAGTTTAGAAGGGGAGTAAAGTTTTTCTTAGAAGTTTAAGTATTAAATTAACTAAACNTTAAGTATTAAATTAACTAAACTTATTATTATTATTAAGGTTATTACTTTTAACTATATCTCTATTAGAAATAATACTAATTCTATCTTTATAAATACTTTTTTTAGGGAAAATTTTAATTAAAAAGTTAATAAGTAACTCATAAGTATAAAAATAATCTTTTACTTTTACATTATCTAAAAGAGAATTATAATTAAAAGTAGTATAAATAGTATACTAGTATTCTTTAGTTATTTTAATAATTTTATCTTTTTTATTAAATATTTCTTCTAATTAAAAATAAGATAGTTAGGGTTTTTTTAATTACTTAACCTTAACAGTAAAGAGTTTAAAAATTATTTTAGCTAAGAAGTTAAATTAGGAATAGTCATAAATATTATGTGGTTGTATTGAAGGTCTCTGATCTATTTAAAGTCATATGCCTCTCCGGGACCCTTTAAAGGTAGTTGCACCCAGTTATCGGCTCTTGCCT